>JAVKOQ010000695.1:0-17835 GCA_031835245.1 Balamuthia mandrillaris
GCGGACGATGAAGGAAGTGGTAGCGGAAGCTCTTATTCAGCGTCTTCTCGTTCGTTGTCGGAGGTCAGCACTACAAGTGAAGATGAGGAGACAAGCAGCCTACTTGCTAGACATCACCATTCTGGCATTATCAACTAACCGTGTCTGGTTTTTATTATTTATTGCAAGCCGTAGCGCTTTTTCTTTTCTTTCTCTCGTTTTCTTTTCCGGTTCCCTCTCGTTCGAGTCGTCATGAGACGAAAAACAAACCCAAACTCTTCCAAGAAGTTTAGTAACGCCTTTCGACAAACCAACTAAGAAAAAGACTCTGCAGAAACAAGCCAAGCAAGACAGCCATGGACGCACCAAAAACAGGCTCGCTCCACGAAGAGGGGTCGGCTGCTGAAGACGACGCTCGCAAAGAGAAAGGCAAGAAAACGGTAAACAACTATCTTATCTTTCTTCTATTCATTGGTACCAATACAAACTTGGGTGTTAGGAACGCTTCTTTGAGAAGCGCAGGTCTCATAGCGAGATCAAACACGCCCTCCTTCGCTACTATCTTGAAGCGGCTCTTCCTATTACTTCTTTTTCGTTGGTAGTATCTGAGATACTCTACATCGACGGTTTCGCTGGAGCAGGCAGGTACGAAACAGGTGAGCCTGGCTCACCAGTAGCTTTCCTTGACCTCGTGAACGAGCACCGTTTCAAAGGTAAATTCAAGCATATTTTTGCTTTATTCAACGAGCTCGACCCAGACAATCGCAGAAAATTGGAAGACTCCATTGCAGCCGAGTGTGAGGCTGCTCAACTACACAACGTGACTATACGTGTGTATGGCGATGAATTTGAACGTTCAAATTCATCGCCATACACACGTATAGTCATGATCCCGAAGGTGCTCCAAGATTTTAAAGCCTGGGTATGTTTAGCCAGCGTCTCTATGAGCTCTCATCAGCTAACATGCTTCGTTTTTGCTTTTGTTTTTGTTCGTTTGTTTGGCTAGGAACGCAACAAGTATGTCTTTGCTTTCGTAGACCCTTTTGGCCTCAAAGTCATGCCAATGGAAGTCGTCAAGCAGATTGTCGATTGCCCCCGCGGCGAGGTGCTTGTTACCTTTTGGAGCAGTTTTGCCAACCGTTTTAAGGGGGAGGCCTCCTATGGAGATACTTTGGACATTGCATTTGGCGGCAAAGAGTGGCGCCAACTCATCGGTCAGCAGGGCACCCGCGAGGCGTTGTTAAATCTGTACATGGCACAGTTACCAACTGACAAGAAGCTACGCTTTGGCGTGTGTACTGCCCATAACGGTGCTGGTGGGCCAACTTTCCACATGGTTTTTGCTAGCAACCACAAAAAGGGCATGATGGTGATGAAAGACGCCATGTGGGCGCATTCAGTATTGCGGGACGGTGATGACTATGGATTATACTGGGTCGGAAACAGAAGTACCGACAAAAAAGCCAATGAATGGTACCCCAGGCTCACCCAGAAAGTGTTGGAGCAGTTTGCCGACCAAGAAGTAAAATGGAACACAGTTGCAGAATATGTGTTGTACCAGACAATCTTCCCCGTTCGGTACTGTCTCTCTCCTCCTCCTCCTCCTCCTCCTCCTCCTCTCTCTCTCTCTCTCTCTCTCTCTCTATTCTCCCTTCCCTCCCTCCGTTGTTTAGGAATGGTTCTCTGTTGAACAGGAAGCATCCCTTCAAGGAAATGCTCAAGGAAGGGCTTATCAAGTGGGTAGAGCCATGCACAAGAGCAGGAGCTATACCAAATAATAGCAAACTTATGTTTGCTTCCGATAGAACGCCTTGGTTTAAGAAGGAACTAATCCACAAGGAGGACTGGATAGCCTTGCTTTGTCAGCGCTTTCAAGGCAAAGAACTTCCCAGCCAAGGGGCAATCAAGGCTTTCCTCAAGGTTGGTGCCAGCCCCGCTTGGGTGGGGTCTTCCTCCGCAGTTGTCTAACATTCAGGCTATCAATTAGGGCACCAAGTTCCGTTTGAAACCTTTAGGCAGAAGGCAACTTGTGCCACAGGAGGCTTTGGAAGCTCTACGTGAGGTTTGCTCTCCCCGTGAAACCAATGACAAGGGAGAGGGCGGTGGCAATGAGAAGAAGAGGAAACAGAAGAAGACGCAGTCGCAAAAGAAGAAGCGCAACTTGCAGGAAGAAAAGGGAAAAGAGAAAGAAAAAGAAGGAGCGTGTGAATAGAATGGCTTGCTTACTTTTTAAATAAGATGTTCAACTTTTTTAAAAAAACCAAAACAAAAACAAAACGAAGGAACCAAAAAGACGAAGGAATGGAGAACGTGAGCAAACGGCAGCAGTTGGACCAACGCGTGGCTGGCAGTTGGGAGTACATACGGTGGCGAAGGCGTTTGTGGGGGATGGGCCTGCTTACGGCCGGCCTGTTCGGGGGCTACCTCTATCGCGTGCTGCGGCGGAAGGACCAACCAGTTGCCTCCTCTTCTCCTTTTCTTTCTCTTCCTCCCCCTCCTTCTTCTTCATGGTCCGCAGACGTACCAGCCACGCTTCGAAGCTTATGGAGAACCATTACGAGCCACCTTGGTCTGCCTCATAAGCAAAACAAACAGACAAAAAACAAGACTGAATAACCTGTTTTTTTTCCAATGGTCAGCCGCTTTCTTGCTGATCGACGACACGATGTAATGTACAGCATCAGCACCGGCTCCAGTCTCTCTCTCTCTCTCTCTCTCTCTCTCTCTCTCTCTCTCTGATTAACTTTAAAACAAAAAGTTTTTTTCTTCTTCAAACAACAAGTTAAAAACACCTATAGCTCTGTATAGCATTTGAAAAGGAGAGTTAAGTGGGGAAAAAACATACTTTGCACTTGACGAGAAAGGCGAGTCGTTGGTGTTGTTACATCGTGGCCAAGCTCTTTTGCAGTTTGGACTCCTTCTGCTTCAAGATCTTGACCAACTTCTTGTCCCCGCTGGATATCTTTCCTTTCTTCTTCGAGTCGGCGCTCTCTCCCTCCAAGCTGGCGATGAGCTGCTGCACCTTGGAGATCTCGCACTCGGTCTCCTCCTTCTTGCCCAAGACGCGATGGTAGTCGAGGCTCAGCTGGAGCTTTCCCTCTCCCGGAGGAGCGCCCTCCACCGCCGCCTCGAAGGAGAACCAGTGCAGCTGCTTGACGCCGCCGCCTTGCTCGCTGAATGACTTGGCCGCTGGGAACTGCAGCACGCCGATAGGGGTGGGCTTGCCCATCACGTTGTATTGCACCGCCTCCACTTTGACTTTCTGTGGCTCTCCTGGTTTAAGTACACTATTGCAGCAAGTGAGTTATGAAGAACATCTTCTGTCTCCTCTTCGGTCTCACTCGTTCTAACTTGCTCACTTCTTAACAACAGAGAAGGGAGAGGAGCAAAAAGGGCAGGATACGTACAAGATAAAGCTTTCGTACCACTTGGGGTTGTTGGAGTTCATAACAACCTTGGTGGTCTCTTTGTGACGTCCCACACGAACGGTGATGTAGGCATTGGCCTTGGTAGGTTTTCCCGACTGGTCCCTCGCCACAAGGTCTTTTGCTTGCAGCACTGTTTGTCGAACGTTAACAACGTCATTCCATTTAATGCTAATCCTCTCTCTCTCTCTCTCTCTCTCTCTCTCTCTTGACTACAGAAGAGAAAGGAGGCATTACCATCAACGTAGAAGATGTAGGAATCCTCTCCAAGTTTGATCTTGTGTTCCTTCTTTTTGGGTCTGGGCGGTCCCAAGTTGGCAAGGCCCATTGATCCCATGATGGAGTCCTGAAAGACGCCTCCTCCACCTCCCTCTTTCTTTCTCTCCTCTCTTTCTTTCTTGAGCCTCTCCTTCTCTGCTTCTTTTTCCTTCTTGAGCCTCTCCTTCTCCGCCTCCTTTTCCCTTCTCACTCGCTCCTTTTCCATCTCTTCCAGCTGATCGTTACGTTCCTTGAGCATGCGGTCCGCCTCTGCCACTGAGTTGCGAACGTACTCCTCCAGCATCTCTTTTTTGTTGCTGAAGTGGTCCACTTCTGTTTCTACCTTCTCAATTTCCTCCTTCAAAGCTGCTAATGTTCCTAAGAGATTTGGTAGCTTATGTTCCACTTCTCTTAATTCTTCATTTTGTGCCGTTAGTGTGAAAGAAGGAAAAGGAGGATAACAGGAAACGAACCTTTGACAGTTTTGTAGTCGCTGCTAGAGAGGAACTTGGGGACGGTGTCCGTTTGAAGAAGAAAGCTGATGGACTTTTGGGCCTCTTCGAAAAAGTTAATATTGGGAGTGCCGGTGGAGGCCTCCAGGTTGTTCTTCTCCTCTTGCATTTGTTGTTTCACTTTAGTGTTGACGTTGATCTCTGAGTCACTCTCCTGCAAGAGATATAAATGAGTAATGAAGATAATAACTACAGAGTATGGAAACAAAGAAAGAGAGAGAACAAAAGAAGAAACAAAGAGGAGGAGCAGAAGTGGAAGAAGAAGAAGAAGAGAAGAAGAAGAAGAACAAGAACAAGAACAAGAACAAGAAGAAGAAGAAGAAGAACAAGAACAAGAAGAACAAGAAGAACAAGAACAAGAACAAGAACAAGAAGAACAAGAAGAACAAGAAGAACAAGAAGAAGAAGAACAAGAAGAACAAGAACAAGAACAAGAAGTGCTAAGACCTCTTTCAAGTATTTTTCATAAATATCAAAAGCTCGTTCGCGAAGAGCAGGTGCCGGTATTCCTATCTATTGTCAGCATTACAGCAAGAACAAAGCGTAAGAAAAAGAACAGAATTAAAACACAAAACGCACAAAAAAAATACACAAAAAAAACAACAAACCCTATGGTTATGTTTGAAGTCTTCCACGGCAAGGTAAAAGTCAAAATTCTCAGAACAGAAGCTCTTGGCCAGGAAGACTCTGAACATAGTCTTCAACAGCTCGTCCTTCACAATGTTCTCGGGGGTGATTTCCTCGTCCTTCAACATCTCCACCTCCCCGCCCGTGGGAATAATCCCGCGCGGCAGCAGCGAGGCCACTCCCGAAGAAGCCAAGGAGGAGGCGGAGGAGCCCCTAGCGGAGGCCGCACGCCCTCTCGCCCGCCCAACGGCCCCATGGGACTCCCCGCTGCTCGTCAGGTCCACTTCGGAAGAGGAGTCATAGTAGGCGGCAGGGCTTGTGGCGGTTGTCGAATTGGAGTTGCTGAGCTGACCCCGTTGGAAGGAAGAGTCGGAGGAAGAGGAGGTCGACGAGAAGAGCTGGCTGCCAGAGCCTCTTGGTGAATTGCTGTGCATTGTCTTGCCTATGAGGTGCTTATCTTTCTAATTTTATTTTTTCTGTTCAAAAACCCCAACAAATAGTTTTTTTTAACCACAAAGAAGAATAATAATAAACAGAAGAAGAAGAATAAACAACGGCGAAGGTACCTTCTCTGTTTTTACTCCCCCGACGCGGTTCTGCTTGCTTTGTAAAAACGGTCAAACTTAAAAAACAAAAACCTTTTTCTTTTCGGTGTTAAATGCCCCCTTCCGCGCCTTCCTCTCTTCTCTTTCTCTTTCTCTTTATTTCTTCTCTGGGCGATGAATAACCGAATAATAATAAACAAAAAAAAATTATGGGGTGTGATTGCGTTCTCCTCTCATTTCGGTAACTCGTTGGCTTATGAATTGGACAGGGAGGGGGAAGAAATAAGGTGCCCCCGCCAACGAGTTGGCACCGCTTTGCCAAAACCCACCGCAACCACCCGCTAACCGTCGGCGGCGCCCCCCGCCATCACGGTGGCGGGCGTAACTCCCAACCATTAATGAAAAATTTCCAAACCAGAGCGCCAGGATGACCTCACCTACCGTCAATATTGTCGACTGGAAGCGAAAAGGGAGGAGGAAGGCACCACGCACTGCCGGCAGGAGAGAGGGAGAGAGACGGGAGAGTGCAGGAAGGCCAAAGCTTGCCTGTTGCTGCCTAACAGGAAAAGCAAAAGAAAAAAAAAGTATTCCTACTGCTGCTTTGCTTTTCTTTGCCGTCCCCTGCACTCTTAATCTCGTCTTTTTTTGTTGTTTGTTTGCCGCCCGCATTTTTTTAGAGTATAGCAAAACGAAAAAAAAAAGTAAAGAGGCGGTGCGATGCGAAGCAATGAAGAAACCATTTTGATAAGCTCCGGCCTGATCGCCAAACATGATCCGGAGGAGATCTACGAACTGACTGACATCCTTGGCAAAGGGTTCGTCGTTTTTCGCTCTTTGATGGTGGCTTCTCACCCAGTGGTCCTGTTTTTTTTTTAAAACTCATCACTCGCTCTCTTAAACAGCTCTCATGGGACTGTTTACAAAGCTATCAATCGTATGGATGGCACCATTGCGGCCGTTAAGAAGCTGCCGGACATCTTTCAGTCGAAGAAGGACTTGAAGGACAGCCTGAGAGAGATCACCATTCTCAAAGAGCTGAACTCCCAGTTTTGCATTGAGTACTACAACAGCTACTTCAAGAATGGAGACCTTTGGGTACCATTTTGTGTTTCTTCTCGTTCTCTTGCCCTATGGTCTTCTCATTTCTGTTTCATTATCGTTTTCGGCTATTTCTTATAACTCATGTTGCTGTTGTATATGTTGTTTTGCTTCGTTCTTTGTTCTTCTTGTTCTTGTTCTTCTCCTTCTCCTCCTTCTGCTTCTGCTTCTGCTTCTATTCATGTTTATTTTTTCTCGTTCTTACATGTGTGATTCCCATGGGATAGATCGCAATGGAGTATTTCGATGCGGGGTCGATAGGTGATTTGCTGGTGGTGAAAAAGCAAGCCCTCTCAGAGAGCCAGATTCGAATGATAGTCTACCAAGTTCTTAAAGGCCTAGAACACCTTCACTCTCGCCGCATGATCCATCGAGGCACGTTCTTCCTCCACTTCCTTCGCAAGTAGTTACAGCAACATAACGCTCATTATGAACATCTAACTTGGGAGAGCAGACATAAAAGCAGGAAACGTTCTTCTCAACAAAAAGGGACAAGTGAAGCTCGCCGATTTTGGTATCACTACTTTGGTTAGTCCCAACGAAAAGAAGAGTACCCAGATTGGAAGCCCCTTTTGGATGTCTCCTGAGTTGATTGTTGGAGATGGTTATGACCAAAAGGTCGCTTTTCCTTTTCTTTCGTGCTTAATGGTTTCTATGAAACGTTGTGTTCTGATCTCTTTGCTTTGTTACCCCAAATTGAGCAGACTGACATTTGGTCTCTTGGCATGACAATACTTGAGCTGGCGGAACCATTTCATCCTTTTTTCTCTCAAGAGCCTCTTTCTGTACCTTCTCTCTCTCTCTCTCTCTCTCTCTCTCTCTCTCTCTCTGTTTTCCCAAAGCGCGACATAATCTAATGCATATGTTTTCACAGGCGGTCTTTCAAATAGTAAGCGGACCTCCTCCACAACTGACCCGTAAAGAGGAATGGTCGCAACATTTTTTGGAGTTTCTCAATTTGTGTCTTGACAAGGACCCACAGCAACGGCCGGGTGCAACGCAGCTCCTCCAACACCAATTTTTGAATATGCGGCCGAGAACCAACTCGACCTACCTTTTTGCCAGCCAAAGCGAGTCGAAGCAGACACCGCGAGAGAAGCTGGAGGAAATGCACAGCCCAACCACAACCAAGAAAATGGTAACCCGTTCTGGAGGTAGTGGCAACAGCAGTAGCAATTCTTCAATGGACTGTCAGGCGTCCAACTCGCAGTTAGCCTGCGAGTATTTGACAGCCATGCAAGAACGGAATCTGCAAAGCCAGGTATATATTCGAGAGCGTCCTTTCTCTTCTCGTCCTTTTCCTATTGTTTGTTGCGCTATCTCACTTTTTGTTTTCTAGCAAAAGCTGGCTGCGGATGCAAAAGAGGTAAGTTCCAAACACGTATTTTACTTTGGTTACCATACTGAAGTTTCTTTTTATTGAACGTTAAGGCGGTGGTGAAGATATTCTTGCAAGATAATTCTTATCGCAGTTTGCTTATTAAAGAAAACGAGCAAACAACTGAAGTTATTCAGCGGCTACGGAAAAAGGTTGGAGAGGTGCCCATGTTGCACACAGGCAATCTCAAGAAGTCTATGGTACCAGCATACAGCTCCCGCTTTGCGTTGGCTTTGTTGGTCTCCTCTTCTCCGGCAATCTCTTCCTCTCCTACTTCATCGACCACGAAGCCAGCTCCCACTGAAATAGTGATGGGCGAACATGATGTTCCTCTCGAAGCTATGAAGCAAAAACAGGATGAAGGTGAGCTCGTGTGGCTTTTGAAAGAAGTTCCAGACCAAAAGGTAATATTATTATTTTTATATATCCGTTATGAGAAGAGTGAATAACTTCTCTTGCTGCTCTCTTTCTCGACCCAAGGCCTTTGAGGAATTAGTTGCCGTTATTGAAAGGTATAAAAAGATGGATAGTGATGGGGAAGAAAGCGAACAAACAACAATAGAAAATTGTGTCACTCGGTTTCTAGCAAAAGAGGGAGCAAAGGAGCTCATCAATGACTTTATCAACGTACTGCTAAAACCGCATCTGAGCGTCGTATCGGCCCTTTGTTCCAGCACAAGCGGCATTTCTCAACACAAAATGGATTGCATCGGTAATGCTCTTATCATCGTGTTCGCAAATCATCGTCGTCTGGTAGATCTTTTCGTAAAGCTCTGCTCTATTGAAGTAGCGCATACAGGTACCTCTTTGGTTGTTGTTGTAGTTGCTGCTGCTGCTTCTGTTCTGCTTCCTCTTCTTTGTTTGTTCCTCCTTTTCCTTAGAGTGATTCAATTATTTTGTTTTGTATAGTGTCAATAACGGACCTGTTTCTGGCGGGTAGTATGATTGGCAAAATGTTACCAGCGTACATGAAAATGGCGCTGCAACCCTATCTACGAGCGGTCCTGATGCCCGTTACCCAACTTTTATTTAAGCTGGATAAACCTCTCGTTGTACGTTTTTGCTCTCGTTTTTCCTTGTAATCGACAAGCATTATAACCTCAAGCAATACACCAGTTGGACCCCAGCATCACTAAATCGAAAGAAGAAACAAAAAAATGCATATCCAAGGTAAAGGAGATATGTAGAGTTCTAATAGAACGCCTTTTCGCGTCGATGCCTGCGTTGCCATTGTACGTTTTGTTTTTGTTTAAATGGATAACTTGCAAGACGAGGGCTTTTTAACACTGTTTCTTCCCATCTCTTTCTTGAAAGGACGTTTCGGCGCATCTGTCAAAGGATGCATGAAATTGTAATTAATTGCTGGCCCACGAAGAGGCACATTGTTGTACAGTCTTTTCTCTTTACTAAGTTTTTATGCCCCGCCCTCGTTTCTCCTCAGCACTTTGGCCTAGTCGATGGTTGTTCTCTCTTGCTCTCTCTCTCTCTCTCTCTCTCTCTCTCTCTCTTGTGTTGACGTTTCTAATGCTGATAATGATTATCTTATGTAGCTAAAATACCTGATAAGAGTGTATTTCGCTCCTGTGTACTTGTTTCCAAAACCATGCAAGCTATCGCTACAGGTGTTTACTTTGGAGAGCGAGAACGACACATGGCTGCACTCAACAAATTCGTGAAAGAGTGTTATCCTACTCTAGCAGAACACTTTCAAACAATAATTGTGCGTTACTCCTTTTTTTAAAAAAAAAAATTCCCCGCCTGGCACAAGCTTATCTTAATCAAAAAACAAAAAAGGAATGTAAGCAACATTTACCGCCAACGCTAGCAAGCCGGACTCGCATGCAAAGCAAAACAATAGGAAGCGCTCCTCTCAAAGATGCATCCAACTCTGCAGTGAACAAGACAGAAAAACATATACGCAGCTCATGGCTTTCCAGTTCTCCTCAACTGCAAATCAGCACCAGCTACGACTCTCTTGATGCTCAGGTGAGGGATCGACCGTCCCTTTCCATGAACTCTCAGAAGCGGCCTTCCCTGGAGGGGCCTCCTCGCAGCATCAGCGTTGAATGCTTTCGCACAGCTCCCAAGTATGTCGAACCGGATGCGCAGAAGCGAAAGGAACGGGAAGAGCGCCGGAGAAGAGTAGAAGAGATAGAAAGAAAAATGAAAGGACTCCCCAATAACACGACCGACACGAAAACTCAAAGCCCTCCCGGAAGCCCTTCGCGTCTTTCGAAAAGCAGTGATGACCATCGGTACCGCCCCCAATCGAGGCAGCAGCAACAGCAACAGCAACGCATTCAGTTGGTAAGCACAGCGGCATCGGCCTCATCCGCTTTGTTGGAGGGCAGATCGCTGAAAATAGGCGGTGGCAGAACTGAATACTCACAAAAGGAGGAGCGAAAGCGCCGCGTTGCTCAAATAGAGAAGAAGCTTTTGGAGAAAGTCGAGGGAGGAGGAAAAGCTGCTACGGTCTCACAAACGGAAGCAACAACTACTGTTGATGATAGTAAGGTCACTCCAGCAGCAGCGCAAACAGAAGCAGAAGGAGAAAAGGAGACCGAACACACAAGAGAAGAAACGCCAAAAGAAGATGAAAAGGAGACTGAACACACAAAAGAAGAACACACAAAAGCAGAAGAAGAAAAGACAAAAGAAGACGAAAGGGACGAGAAAGAGGGAGAGGTGCGGCAAGAATGGCGAGCAGTAAGGAGGAACAGCCAAGCAGATGGAGACGAAGGGAGAGCGATAGAACAGCAGGCGGAGGAATCTGAAGAGGAAATGGGGCTCTGGTTTGCTGAAGAAGAGCACAGCAAAGCGGCGCTGCTGCTGCTACAATTGCTAAAGGATTCTGTTCTCTTTAATAAGGTCGCCAAAGCGATGAATGTGGAAGTTGGACCCAGCTAAGCTCACTATTTCCTCCCTTCCCCTCCTTTTTTTGTTTCCACAACAACAACGACTATTTGTATTGCTTATTAATTTGCTCTCTTTTAGTAGCTCACTGCGTGAGCTTTACTATGAATTTGCCGTAGGGGCCTGTGTTCACTTTTAATGTTTTGTCGTCCACCCAATCCATCTCCACTACATCCAACATCGAAGAAAGCAATGGTAATGCTGCTCACGATACGTGGAACAGGTGAGCTAGAGAAGCGCGAAGAGAAGAGAAGAGAGAAGGCGTACGAGAGATTTTTGGAACGGGCGAAATTTGGATACAGTGAGGGTTGGAACCAAAGACGTACAGGAATGAGGACTTGGTTCCCCAGATAACAACGTTGGAGTCTTCCATAGCATAAGAAGCCAGCGTATCTCCTTTGCGATTGAAAAGAAGGGCGGTGATGGCAGACTTGTGTCCTCCTTCCAGAACGTGCCACTTGGTTGCTGTTTTCAAGTCGTAGATGACTATGACGGCACGTTCGCTTCCAACGGCCAGGCGTTGGGTCTTCTGATGGAAACTAACCATCGGAAAGAGCTTTACCAAAGAATGCAGAACGGTAGTTGCTCCTTTAAGGCAGCTTTCGCGGAGGTGAGGCACATTTGGATCCAAAGAACGGACCACGGTGTCTACCAAACGGGGAAGCTCCGGTAGCAGCGCAACAGGATCTTTCTTCACAAAGCTTCCAAGCAAGGCTAGCGCGTCGGAGCGCTCTCTTGTACCAATGTCCGTTCGAGCGATAATTTCTCCAATAGCATCGATGGTGGCCCTTGGCTCTTGTATACCTATCAGCATAAGGCTGTGGTGTGCAATACCAGCTATATTCGGTGGCTCGGTTACCAGCGTGAGTGCAAACAGGGCGCGCACAAGGGATCTCAAGCTCTTCACATAAGGTTTCCATATAGCAAAGCCTTTTCCTAGCAACTCTGCAGCAGTAACTCGCATGCTGTTGTTGCTCTTTTGCTTCAACAGCCGTAAAAGAGTTTTAGTAGCCTCCCGTGCCAACCTATTACCACAAAGTGTTACATTCTTCTACTAGGCATAAATTTGGAGGAGAGAGATACATTTCATCAATGCAATCCGGACGCTCTGAGGCAAGAATGGCTAACACTAGCACCACCGACGCTCGTTTACTTTGCACGGCACTGATTCCAGAATCTGAAAGTCGCACTATTGTGAAGTTGTTAGTCGAAATGCCAAACTTCCAATTTTTTTAGGAGAAAAAGATACATACGTTGGCTAGACCACGACAACGCGAACGACTTGAGGGATTCAGGTGACATTCTGCTGGTTGTCGTCGAGAAGATGGATCTTGCTGATTGCATCACATCATCTGGTTGATACGTTTAAGTGTTTTGTATTTTAAGTTGCCCGAAGAAAAGAGGGGAAAGCAAACCAAACGGATCTTGCCAATAACGTGCCAAGAAAGGAAGAGATGGGCCTATATAATTTGGAGTCATATCAGGGGCTAACGCACAAAAGTAAGAGAGCAACTGGCTAGTTGCATTCTTATTGTCACCCAGTTGAAGCATAGTTTTGATAACTGTAACGGCAGAAAGGGTATGTAAAGCTGTTAGGTGACTCGAAATTTGCCACCGGCCAGCACCAGTCGCCTTTCCGGGTACTAACATGCTGTACATATTTCCTGCAGGAGTAGTGCTTTTCCACGAACAGAGAGAGAGAGAGAGAGGGAGATGAGGTGTAGTTCCATTGAGAGAGAAGGCAGTTCTTACGTTTGAATGCCAACGGTAATGGCTGGGTCAGGAGGCATAAGCCGAAGCTCCTCTCTGCATATCCGATCTAGCGAAGTGGAGGCATTCCAGGGAATGAGATAAGTGAAGAGGGATACAGATTGGGTTCTTAAACACGGATTCGTTTTCTTCCACGAGCATGGAGAACTGCTATCCTCACCACTGGAGCCTCGTTCTATTGAGGAGGTGCTCTTACGATGCCCAGCTTTTTTAGTCGAGGAGGTGGTAGGCACCGATGGAGTAGAAGAAGTAGCAGAGGGTTGGCGCAGGTGCGTATAAAGGTCATGTACGATATTCTTTATGTCAAGAAGTAAAATTTGAAGAGGCGAGTGATGCTCCTGTTGGCTACGCTCTCCAACGCAAAGGCTCAACGCTTTGGCGGTCCTTTGTGAAGTGTCAATTGACGTGTTCCTTTTTGTACACAAAGGAAAACCAAAGTCAGATATCCTTCAAACGTTTGTTGTATAAATAAGTACGTACTCTGTGGTAAGCATGGTTGTGCTATGAAGTATTTCCATTGCTGAGCGACCGTGCACACAACTTTCAAGAATACCAGAACTCAACTATACAGCGTACAGATATGTCGTTTACTACTGAGAGGAGAGAGAGAGAGAGAGAGAGAGAGAGAGAGAAGGTACCTCCCACACCGATACAGAACCATCTTCGCAATGCACGATGAGGTAGTCTTGTAGGATTTTCAACCCAATACCTGCTATTTGAGTGGCATGGCCTCCAAATATCCGCATGCTTGTTAACAACAGAAGAGAGTCAATAGACTTCAACTTGGCACAAGGAGATAGCAAGATACCAATTCATATTTTCCAACGAAAAGAGACCAACAGACTTATCCATGGAAACAGATAAGAACACTCCAGCGGTTATAGTGCCAACGCCGGCCTTGGTAGCCACCACCATAGAATGAGTTTCTTGGGCACCAGTATCGTCTCGATCCGCCGTTTGGTCTGGCTTGACGGAGGTAGTTTTGTAGGAGAGAAAAGGAGCAGGCTTTTCTTTAAAAGGCCCGTATGGTTGGTATAGTTGTGTTACTGCGTTTGTATGTTGCGAGAACACGTGAAGCAACTCCAATGTTCGAAGATTCCAAACTTTGATCAAACAATCAGCAGAAGAAGAAACCAAAAAGTCGCGAGTTCCGGTATGGTAGGTTAGCAGACTCGTTATCCTGGAAGAATGGGCGTGCTTTATCCGTCGAGAGGTGGCCTGTTTACGAGTTGGCAGGTCCCTGATGCTGATGTCACCGTTTTCGTAACCTCGAAGGAGAGTAAGGCTTTCTTCCTCGATTAATGAAAAAGTGATTTGGGAGGCGGGTGAAGTGGAGAAGGTGGAAGAGGAACTCAAAGAAGCAGAGGGCCAACCCCATGATAACGATGAATACGCCCATGGAGTAACAGTTGGCTTGACAGTAGTTGGGATAGTAGCAGAGGAAGAGTAGTCATAGGAGGGTCTTGGCACCCGCCAAACAAGGACATGACCCTGTTTATCGGCGGCTACCAGCATGTGGTGATGACAATGAAGAAGGATGGAAGAAAAGGGCAAAGCAGTTGCTGAAGAGGGACCATCTTGCAATATGCTGCTCATAGAAGCAGAAGAAGATGAGGAGAAAGCTTTGTCTGCAAACTGGTGTTGGAAAGTGTCCCCACAGTCATAAACGTGAGAAAGGACTGGAAGCTTTGGACCAGAAATGGAAGCTTTTGCAGTCTGAGTGATGGATT
Organism: Balamuthia mandrillaris; assembly: GCA_031835245.1. Taxonomy (NCBI): domain Eukaryota; phylum Discosea; order Longamoebia; family Balamuthiidae; genus Balamuthia; species Balamuthia mandrillaris. The sequence goes on from JAVKOQ010000695.1 coordinate 14,236, forward strand.
GGTCAGGTGATGATGATATGAATTCGTCGGAAGAGGAGGGAGACACTGTGATTTTCCACTCAGCAGTCTTCTCTCTTGTTTTGCTGTTGATGAGGGTCGTGGAGGAGGATATAATTGGGGAATGAGACGATGAGAGTGAGGACAAATGTGGGCTAGATGATGACTTAAAGATCTTCTCAGCGCGTCTATGAATACCAGGTAATAACATCGAGCCTTGCGGTTGTGCTCTATCGGTTGGTGCAGAGGAGGCAGTCCCATCTCCGGCTGTGTTCGAAGCACCATTTGTTTGGATCGCTTCGGTAATGCCAGCAGAAGAGATGCCGTTCGTGTGAGTCACATCAATGTGGCCAACTCCCTGTAGGTCTGTTTCACTAAGGTTAAATGCAGGTAGGTCCTTCCATTTTTCTGGCAGGTCATAAATAAAACTTGTCCCATTCTAAGCAACAAAAATAAGCGCAGTGACGTCTCTATTATCAGATAGGTATTTGTAGGAGTATAATGACATGTAAGACGTACCTCTGCCCATATCACAATCTGGAGTGGGCTCAAATAGGCAGCACCAGACCAACGGCTGATATCACCATACCTGTTATTGTGCTCGCTTTGAGTTTTCGAGGACGAGCCATCAGCTTCCCCACTTGCTCCTTTTATAACTGTAGGTATTGTAGGGCATTCCACAGACGCAAGCAATCTGGGGCTTTGCATCGTGTAAATCTATGCGACAAATCCAATAAGAATTGGGATTAGCGAATGTTATCCCATCAGAGATGCAAGCACATTCATAGAGGTATTGACGTACAAGCCAATGAGTTTCAGTAAGTATGAGTAGAGTCTGAAGTGACGGTGATACACTAACAGCAACGGGCAAAGCGCTATCAGGGCTAAGACACAGCGTTTGAAGTGCAAACTCCGGAGATAGAGTCGATACAGACCCAGATGAAGAGGTGAGGGCTAACCCAGCAGTGCTGCCATCAGCAGCGCCACTGTTTCCACCACCACACACTTTCAACAGCGATGAGAAGTGAAGGATACCATCTATGCCCATAGATAGTAGACAAGGATGGTGCCTCATGCCTCCTCCCAGGTCGCAACTAAAGAGATCAATAACCCAATCCGAATGGCGCTTTATCTTGTGTACCACCTGCAACGTTTACATTATGTTTGTATGGTTAAATATACAAGAGAGAGAGAGAGAAAGAGAGAGAGAGAGAGAGAGAGAGAGAGGAGTACCTTCATCGTCCACAAATCAACAATGAAAACAAGGGAGCTTTGTCCAGCGCAAGCTATGTGCCTGTTGTCGGGCATGGTGACCATCTTTGTCGGACTGTCCATTCCTTCTGTTGACGTTCGATCAAAAAGTTGAGGAACGCTGTCCACGCAACAGCCCTCCGTGTAGTCCCATGCACACAACGTTCCATCTTCCGACACTGTTTCCAATTCGATCCCAACACCAAATAATGAAGGGAGAGAGAGAGAGGGAGAGAGAGGGAGAGGGAGAGGGAGAGGATCAGTTGCGGTTGATAGCAAGCCATGTTCAGAGAAAGCAGCAAAGGTTGATAACAAGTCATAGACAGAGAAGAAGCAGCGAAGCAGATAGAGAACGCACAGCTGACAACGACAGAAGTCCATTCATGAGTGCCAAAGGCAAGGGCTAAAATGGGAGAGGTGCAGCCAATGAGCATCATCAGAGGTTGTAACCGTTCATTCACCTGTGCAGTTGTTGGTAAAAGTGAGCGATGAAGAACAAGAAACAACAAGAACCGAACAAGAGAGAGAGAGAGAGAGAGAGAGAGAGAGAGAAGGAAAGATCAGTAACCTTAATGCCTTTCTTTCTGGACAGAGTCCAAACGCATAGCTGGCCGGAGCGAGATCCGGTTATGAGGTGTTGTCCATCGGGTGAGACCACAACGCAAGTCACGCGATGCGTAGGAGGGCCATCCCATATGGCCACCGGCACCTGCAGCGGCGAGGAAGAGGCAGCAGAAGGAGGGGGCGCCCAAAGCCCTTTGGAGGAGGATTGTTTTTTGGCGCGAGGGGAGGTGCGTGCCTTTTTCGTGGGTTTGCTTGTGGAAGCCATAGGAAACGATCTAAACAAAAAAAAAACACAAATAGCCAGATTTCAGGGCTTTTGTCCGCAAGGAAGAAGAATAAGTAGTAGTAGCAGCAGAAGAAGAAGAAGCTAGCCGCAAAGGGTATTCCTTCAGCCCAGCAGCAGGCCTGCTTCCAACTTTCTCTCTCTCCTCGTCCTCCGCCTTTTCTTTTTCTCTCTCGCGGAAGGCTTCCTTTTCGTGTCGCGATGACGTGTACAATTACCATAATGGGTAACTAAGATCGGTTACATCATTCATTTCTATAGATAGTAATGATGACGCCGCCCTCCTGATCTTTAAGTTGATCGATCGTTATTTACGTCATTATTTGCTGGGAAAGGAAAAGGTGAGCTCACCAATAACGCGATAATTAATCAAAGAAGTAGAAAAAAAGAGAAAAGAAACGACGCCGCTGCTGCTTAGCAGAAAGCCGGTAGGTGCGAGCAAGAAAGATAACCGTACGTACCCGGCCGGTTGAAATATTCTCTTTTCCTTTGGGAAGCAACGCATAGTGTACCATGAAAAAGTCGCTCAAAAAGTTGGGCCACACCAGCCTTCACCCCGGGTCCCTCAAAGACAAACTGGGAGGGCGCCCCCCCACGGCCGGCGCGCTGGAGGCCGCCGCCGAAGGGGAGGACCAGGAGGGAAAAATAGGCACGCCGGCCTTGGTGGAGGCCATCTTCGACTACCAAGCCACTGAAGCCAAAGAGCTCACCTTTCGCAAAGGAGATCGCTTCCATCTTCTGTTTTTGGTTGGTTTTGTTGTTGGGTTTTTGAAATTTTGAAACTAGTTCGGCAGTTCCTACCCCTGACCAAGAAAACGCGCTGCAGGATGCAACCGGGTGGGCCATCGGTCAACTGCCCAATGGCACTCAGGTACTCTTTAAAATATTATTTTAATCAAAAACGAAAAAACGAAAGCGGGTGCTTACCGCTGTATGACTACACCACAGGGCTGGTTTTCCATAGAGTTTGTTCAAGTGCTGGAAGAGAATGTGACCATGCCTGCTGCTGTGGAAGAGGGTGGCGGCGGTAATAGCGCCCCCTCCATTGCTATCGGCAAAAGGGAGAAGCTCCCACCCAGCGAGGCCTCTTCTGAAAGCGATGGCCACAAAGACGAAACACAGGCACCTCCACAGCAGGAAAATGTTGAAACAGTGGCAGCGACTGAGGTGAAGCCAGAGGACAGCGGCACCGTTGCTTCTGTTGAAAGATCGGTATGCCTTGTGCCTCCCCTCTTTTTAACCTGTTTCCTCTTCGTCATCATAGCCTTTTTCTCACAACAGTGCACCATCCTATAGGTTAAACTGCACAAAAGTGGAAAGTTGTCGAAGAAAAAGAAGCAACTGCGAACGCCAACTGACTATGACAGCATTGAAAATGAGGTTTGTTGCCTTGTCTCCTCCTGCTTTTTGTTCCCGTCACACTAATAAGTAAACCAAACAACATCAAATGAAAATAATTGCTGATGAAGGTGCTGATATGTGGTTGGCTCAATAAGAAAGGAAGA
>JAVKOQ010000696.1:0-17833 GCA_031835245.1 Balamuthia mandrillaris
CGCCCTGCGCTCCGGCCTCATCCGTACAAGCCATCGAGTATTCTACGGTTGAAAGGGCCGTGGACGAGTCCAGCTGAAGCAACAGGTTTCGGTCCTTGTTTCCCACCAACAAATCCATGTTGCAATTCACGTTGGTCGATGCGCCGGAGACGGAAGCGGAACAGCCTTCGTTGATGTCTCGAGAGAGCAAGGTGAGGTCGGATGGAAAGACCCACAAGCAGGAGGAGTCGAAGCTGTCGGAAGGACCGTGGTTGGTCACCCTGAAACTGAGTTGAGCAGTTCTTCCTGCCAATATTTCTGTTGCACTTGTCCCTATAACAAGTGGAGTTAGCAACGAAGAGAGAAGTGCAAGGCGAATGCGAAGGGAGGTCGAAGACATTCTACACAAAGTGAGAGGCAAGAGGTAGAGTACCCAACGTAACAAGCTCGAGATCGGTGACCAGTTGAGGCTGGATGGAAACGAGCTGCGGCTCCACAAAGGCGAGGTTTTTGCCATTGGTGGCGGTGCAACCAAGGATGTCCATTGTTATGGTTTCTCTGAAGTCACCCTTGATGTTGTTGATGGAGAATGCAAAGTTATCTGGAAGCATACGTGGTGAGCTATACTCTACGTTCTGTCACAAGGGTGAAGCAAAACAACAGAAAGAGAAAAGAAAGGATTCAAAGGAGGAGGTCACATACAAAATGCATTCACGTTGACCACTCCTGTAAAACTGCAAGCAACCTCGCCCAAGCCATTGGGTGCGCCGCATACGCCGCTGGGGGGCGCCAGCGTCCCTTTCCTTCCGTCCAAGGCCTGCACCGGGCCGAACCTGAACACGCAGTCCACGCGTCCGTCGACAGCGAACGGCCCGTTGTTCTTGACCCTGCCCGTGAATGCATAGTTTGAGCCGGGGACATAGTTGGGGTTGGGAGACGGAAAGCTTCCCTCCAGAGCAAAACCCGGGGACAGGCCGCTGAGCGTGAGGGAGAACTCCCCATCATTGCTGGAGTATAGGAGAGCGGGAGGGGGCTGGTTTGCGTTCAACGGGACCTGGAAACGTTTGGTCACGAACATGGCGATAACCTCTCCTGTGGCGGCCCCAAAGGAGGTGCATTGGTACTCAGAGCATGAAAAGTAAGGAGCATACTCTTCCGTCCATACCTCAGCATCTTGCATGGGAGGAGAGAGTTTTGAATAAGGGCTTTTAAAAAAAACAGACGGACAGAGGGAGAGAGGAAGAAGGGAAAACCGAACTGGAGACGTCCCAGCTGGCCCAAGCGTCGTTGTACCCCAACAAGAATATACAAGGGGTGGTATCCCTGGTCCACAACACGCCCACATAAACGGAAAACGGGTCTCCTGGGGCTGGTTTCAGCGGGCTAAAATACCCTCCCTGGTAGCTGCAACCGGCATGGACACCCAACGACCAAAAGCAAACCAGCAGGAAAGCAAAGATGGCTGCTGCGACGTTCCTGCGGTGGTGGTGGTGATGCGCCAGCATGGTGTGTGTTCGTTTGGTAGAACGTTTGTCTATGTTGTAGAACGATGGTGGCGATTGGGCACAGCTAGAAAGTTGAAACGGAATTAATAAAAAGCGTTAATGAATGTCCATTCCATAACAGGATAATGGCCGAGGGCTTGGAGTTATACGCTGAAACTACAGAGCGAAGACATAAAGTTCATTTTTACATGTTACACCAACAAAAAAAACCCCCAGAAACAGTTTTACTGTTTTACTTGGCGGCCTTCAATTGTTGCAATATCTCTTTGAATGTCGGTCTATATAACAACAAAGAAACAAAACAACTTTAGCAAAAAAACAGCACAACAAACAAACACAGAAAAAGAACAAACCGTTGCTGAGGATCGTGAGAGAAGCATTGTTTCATGATGTCTTGAATGACTTGCGGAGCGGTGGAAGGAATGTCCGGCGAGCCTCCTTCGTAGACCGACATGGCTGCTTCTGGGGGGCTCATTCCAGGATAAGGGTCTGCTCCCCCGTTGGCCATCTCCCATAACGTCACTCCATAGCCTAAAATTTGTGAAGGAGAAGAAAGTGAGAAGAGAACGCAGTGGCAAGGGAGCAAGAATAAAAAGTGAAGAAGGAAACATACTCCAAACATCTGCTTTGTTGGAATAGGTACGTGACTTCAAACACTCTGGCGCAATCCTGCACAAACGCAAAGAGTAAGGCGATAAAAAAAATTTTAGCAACCGACAATGAGAAGAAGAGGAAAGAAGAAGAACCATTTGAGAGGAAGTGGAGAGCTAGTAGCAATTTCCTCTTCGATGTTGGTCACATCTTCATGTTCGCACGCCAATCCAAAGTCTGCATACTCCAGCGTTAAATAAACACGAACTGAAAAGCAAACAACGGATGACACAGGCCACTGCCAGAAGAAGAATGAACAAACCAGCCACTTTGATGCTCAGATTTGCTGTCAACAACAAGTTGCGACAGGCCAGGTCCCGATGAGTGATGCCCTCCGAATGCAGATGGTTCATGCCCGCTGCAATCTCTCGAGCCATTCTCAAGAACGTCTTTTCGTCCTCTTTGAAAGCCTGCTGGCCTTTGTCGCTGCGAAGAAAAGAGCGAAGGTTTCCTTCTGGCAGGTATTCAGTCACCAAACAGAATGGATGGTGCTCTTCCGTGCACACTCCCATCAAAAGCAAAACGTTGCCGTGCGGTCTCAGGCGTCTGTATTTGGTTTATGAAGCGAATTAAAAAATAAGAGGCACAGAAAGAGAGTAACAAGATAAAGAGGAGCATTACTTCATGAGTTCAGCTTCAGCTTTAAAAGCTTCTATTTGCTCACTGCGAGTGATGTTAAGCTGAAACGAATGTAAGTTATCAATTCTCAAGAGAGAGAGAGAGAGAGAAAGAGAGAACTACAAACTCTTTTAATGGCAACTTCACTGTCACGCCATGTTCCTCTCCACACCACTCCGAATGCTCTGTAAACAAACGAAACCAACATTAGAAATGGGAGGTTCTTCAAAGAGAAGAGAACGGCGAATGGATGAAAGAACAAACCCTCTTCCAATCTCTTTTTCAAACTCTAAATCCTCGAATGATATTTCCCAAGCAATCCCTCCATCTCCTGTTTGCTTGGTAGCTTTCTTAGAAGGCTTCTTCCCTCCTTTCTCAACATCGACCTTATATCCGTATTCTCCTGAAACATCGTCCATTTCCAACATTGACGCAGTAGTTGTTAACTTCTTCTTTGACTCTTTTCGTTTGCGAAGAACCAACAAAGCGACGATAATGGCAACTATCAACAATAACAACAGGAACAAACCGACTGATAGCCCAGCAATAAACTCAGGTTTCTCGCCGATAGGTTCATCGTCTTCTTCTTTGGCGTCATTTCCTCCAGCACCATCATTCCCACCACTTGAAGAAGTAGAGGAAGAAAGAGACGTTGAAGTGGATGAAGAAAGAGAAGAGCTGTCGGAAGGTTCTTCTGGAGGAACAATGATGTATCTCACTTTTCCATTGACAACATCGTAAGTGGCCTCCCAGGAAACAGGAGAGAAGTTGTTGTTCGTATCGCTCCCGCAAGCAACTTGCACGGACAAGTTTGCCAATGGCTCTTTCGAAGTTAGAGAGAAGGCAAAGCGAGTCGTGTCCATTGTAGAAACTGCTCCAATGTCACATAGAATATGTTTCGTTGTCGCGTTTTCATGCAAACTAAGTTCGGAGCATGATGGAAGAGAGGATGTAAAGTTGGTGGCACGGAGAACATAAGCATGGGCTTGTTGGTAGTCCCAATCAAAGTAATAGTGAGTAAAATTGAAGGAGCATGTAACGTTGCGAGCCCAACTTGGTCCTGTACTTTTGATGTTGACGTCGAACTCAACTGTGTCTCCTTCATCCTCTTGTCTCTGTTGAGAGTGTTCGAGAATAAGAAAGCATGAAACGAAAAGACCAAAGAGATAGCAAACCTCTGGAAGAGTAACATTAGGAGGATTCAGCCAAGCTAACTCCACTCGTACATCTTCTGCTAACATGTTGACCACCAAACTTCCAGTCCACGACTCCTGACTTACTGCACCCTCAGCGAAACATTTCATTTCATATCCAATTGTAGAAAGTTCTGTCCCAGCGGATAACTGAAGCAACAAGTTTCGCTCTACAGTGGTTCCGATGAGAAGGTTCATGTTGTCGCACGTGACGTCAAGCGAGTCGGAGAATGAAGCAGAACACCCAGAGTTGACGGAGAGCAAAGAGATATCGGAAGGAAAGGTCCAAATGCAGCGAGAGCTGAAACTTTCAGAAGGGCCGAGGTTGTCAACGTTGAACTTGAGTTGGATTTGCTCTCCTGCTGTTATCTCTGTTGGATTCGAGCCTGTTTATTTTGCAAAATGGTTATTTAAAAAATACCAAAGAAACACAGCTGCACACATGAAATACAATATAATATAAGAGCCAAAAGAAAGACAAAAAATGAGAAACAGAAAGATACCAAAAGGAGCAAGCGCAAGGTCTACAGAAGGGAGAGGATTGCAGGTCCTCTTTGCCGGGGACGATAGAGAGATACGTTTTCCTGGAGCTCCGGTACAACCTACCACCCGTAGAGATATGATCTCTCGATAGCTGCTTGCAAATCCCTCGAACGTAAACACAAATGTTGCTGTGTTGTCATTCATTTTGGTAAGAAGAAAGAAGAACACCAAAAAGAAAAAGAAGAAGAAGAAGAAGAAGAAGAAGAAGAAGAACAAGAAGAACAAGAAGAAGAAGAACAAGAAGAAGAACTAAATAAGAACAAGAACAAGAACAAGAACAAGAACAAGAACAAGAACAAGAACAAGAACAAGAACAAGAACAAGAACAAGAATAACAGAGAGAGAGAGAGAGAGAGACAGAGAGAGAGAGAGAGAGAGAGAGTAACCTGAGCTGGAGGCAGCAACAGAGGGCTTTGAGCATCTGACGACCGAACTACTTATCGATTGGCAACCAGGCAACGAAGGCACCGCGTCAAAGCCCAATATTCTGTTCGGTAGAATCTCAAAGTCGCAGTATGCCTCCTGCGTCATGCCGTAAGGTCCGTCGTTGTAGAGAGTCGTTTGAAAGGTGAGGGCAGAGGCACCGCCAGGGGTATACGTGGAAGGAAAGGAAGAGAAGACGGCTCGAAGGTTAAAACCGGGGGTGAAGGGGATATCGATCGGCAGGTTGCTGCCAGTTCCAATCGTAACATATAAAGGTGTGGATGGTTGGCTGGCGGTGGTGGGGATCCTAAAGCTCTTTCTGAAGGAGAGCCAGTAAATACCCACAGGGTTGGTATAAAGAGCTGCAGAACAGGAATGAGAGTCGCAGTTAAAGTACGAGTAGTAACTGCCAGACGCAATCACATCTGTTTTAAAAATAAGTCACATAGGGTACAAAACAAAACGAATAAGTCCGAAAGTTAGTTTAATGGTGGAACAAGGAAAAAAAAAGAAAGGAAGATTGGCAATAACGTAACTGGAGGTGCCCCAGTTGGACCAAGAAGTGTGGTCAAGAAAGCGTACGATGCAGGGGAACGCGTCCGTAATCAACATAACATCAAACGTGACCAGCACTGACTCTCCGGGAGCTGGTTTGGCAGGCGTCCAGCTGTGGCTAAGATAACCACAAGTAGCATTCACAGGACAAACCCAGGCTGGCGACAATAGCGCCACCACAACAACCACAATGCTCCATGCACGGTTCAGAATCTTGAGCGCCATGCCCCGATTCTGTTGACCCGCCCCCTTTCTTTTCCTTGCTTTTTGTCCGGTGGAAGACTTGAACGAAAGCGTGGATGCAGATGCTATAATGAACGAGGAAATAAAGTATATAAAATAAATTAAAATTTACCTTTAATGGTAATTCCGTGCTAATTTGACCTCGTGTTCTGATTCATGACGACGTGATAATATTTTTGACGACATCAGATTTTGTCGACAATTTAGCAAAAGCTGCTCTTGCGCGAAAGGACGTGGCGGAGGAGCTCCGCCACCTTGGCCGCCACTTGCTCCGAATGCTCCAATACGAATGCGTGCTCTATGCCTTCCTCCGCCATGTGCACGTAGTCTTTGGAAAGCAAACAAATTTTAAAAAAAAAACTATCAGAAAAGAGAGTTACAAGAAAATCAAACACACACAGATAAAACCAATACCTTCGCTCATCAGTTGTTTCATGTTGTGATAGGCAGGGTGCGGCGTGTAACGGTCGTTACGGCCATAAAGAAAGTGAAGAGTCGGGGGGAAAGGATGATCCGGATGGCTCAGCAAGCCTTCATCCAACTGCGTTATCTCGTGTGACTCCCTGTAAGCCAAATAGAGAATGTTTTGGATGACGTGATAGCGAAGAAGCTTGTCCGAGACCAACGCTTGGATGGAGGAACTAAAGTTTGGTTTCCAGGCGAGCAGACGACGTTTGATAGAGAGAGGGATGTAATGCAGCAGCCAACCGATCAGTTGACGAAAACCTGGTCGCATAAATAACTGGTTTTCAAAAATACAGAAAACAACGATAAGAAACAACGATATGAAATAGAGCATCAGAGAAGAGGAGAAACGAGAGAGAGAGAGAGGCTAACTTTGATAGGAGGAGGAAGGCCCTGATAGAGGTCGTGAATGGCAGGAAACAGGCTAAGCACCTGTTCGACGCGAAAGTCTGGCCGCCGTTTGGCAACCTGCAAGCATATGTAAGCGCCCAAAGAGTGACCCATCAACACTAACCGCCGCTTTCCTCTCAACCCATCCAAAAAGTGAACTGATATGTCAAAAAGCCAACAAGAAGTAGAATGGTAAGATACAGAGTTAGGTGAGCATTATGAGAGAACAGCGAGAGAGAGAGAGAGAGAGGGAGAGAGAGAGAGAGAGAGAGAGAGGAGAGATGGGAGAGAGAGAGAGAGAGAGAGAGAGAGAGAGATGGAGAGTCAGCGATAGAAAACAAAGAGAACAGTCAGAGAGAGAGAGAGAGAGAGAGAGAGAGAGAAGAATAGACAACAGAGAACATAGAAGGAAAAGAAAAAGAAGAATACAAACTCTTGTGTTGAATTTGCTCTTGAAGAGAGTAAACGGCGCCGTTGTTCAGATCACCGGAAGAGCTGTGGCCGGCGTGGCTCACTGTGGTGACCCACAGAAAACCAGTCAACAACAGAGAAAGAAAGAAAAAAAAAAGGAGGATCCTCGCTTGGTCCCACAACAACAACAAGCATACCTCCGTAAATGGGGAAACGACCGTCACAATGCTGGTGGAGTGCTTCTAAAAAGTCCACGTAGAAATCGATCACTCCAGGATTGCCTTGTAGATGTTTTTTTTTTTTTTGTAAACTCAGCAAGCTCTCAACTAGCAAGAGAGAAAGAAGGAACGGGAGAAATGAAATACCGGGCAGAAGCACCAACGTTAGGATCCCGTCGTCATCGTCGTCATCGTCCACATCAAACCTGTCGTTTTCGTCACGTGGTGGTGGCAAGGTTTCCTCTTCTTCTGCTTCTTTTGCAGCTGCCGCCCTTGGTAGTCCAGGACTCCAGGCCGTGTTGGCGAGGTCGTCGTTGCAAAGGACCTCGGTCAGTATGCCTCCAATCGAAATCACTTCTTTTCTCAGCATTTTCGATCTTTTTTACTGGGTTGGATGACCACAAAAAGAACAATACCTGTGCAGCTATTGACTCCATGTCGGCAAAAATTCCTGCAATGTCCGCAAAAATAGCGCACGTCAGCCATGTCGACTAAAAACAGATTGGAACCCCTCAAACCAGATGGAAATTTCCCCTGCATCAGAAGTTTCTTTTCTTTTTGATTTTTTTGGCTGTCCCAACAGAAGATATGGCCACGCCTCTTCGCCCGGAGGACTTTTACAGCAAGCATGGCAAGTACCCCAAGCTTCCGGAGAAGGGTCTGGTGCACCGTGTTCCTGACGGGCGTGAAGAAACACCTCTCCGTGAGTGGGAGGACCTGACCTATACCTTCAACAATGCTGCTGATACCTTCCGCATCTGCTTTCAACCAGCGAAGCATATCGCTGAGAGCCTTAGGATGCAAACCCTGACCCCTACCGTCGAAGCTGCTTTCAACGAGAAGGAAAAGCTCATTTATATCGAGTTCCAACAAGCGAGCAAGACCCTGGGTTGCCACTTGCTGAGGTTTCCTGATTCTGTTGATGGCTGGCATCCATGCACCTTGCGCTGGCAATACTCTGAGGAAGAGGATGCGCTGGACATAGATCTTGTCTCGGAGCAGGTGCTCTCCACTGGCTTTCGTAAGAATGAACAAGCACAAGAGTCCTTTGAGTTGGACATCATCTTTGACCAGGATGCAATGTCACGATACCTCAGCATCGAAATCTTGAATGCAGCCAACTTATTGGCAAACTGACTGGTGTAGCTCTTTCTGTTGTTCTCATACACAACGGGTCTGCTCTCTTGTAGAGTATCACCCATAAACTGTTCTCCAACTTGTGGCGTTGTTGGATGGTACTCAACGAAGAGGTGTGAAAGGTTATTCCTATTGTTTCACCGAACTTATACATTTTATTTGGTTTCACTGACAATTTCTCATCGCTTCTTCAATCATCACTGCTACTTTCTGTTTCATCGCCACTGCTTTGTAGGTCCGTCTCCATCGCCATTCCTTCTTCCATTTGACTAGATTCTTCCTTTGAACTCTGCTTGTCTTTTTGCTGCTGATGACGGTGACGACGCGGTTTGAGCTTGGAGGCAAGGTAGTTGCGAAGCCATGCACATCCCATTACCAATAGAAAGCAGGCGATGCCAGCTGGCCATAGAATGATGTAGTAAAAAGCGTTACTGGGCTTACTCCAATCCAGAATCTCGTAGACCCATCTTTACAGCACAGGTAGAAAAACAGCGAGAATGAAGGAACGGAGGATCAGGAAGGGAGGAAGAAAACAAAACGAGCAAGAAAGACAGTTAGCATGAATGAAAGCTGAATAGTGAAGAAAACAACTAGACTTACTCATCAGAAAAAGCATAATAGATCCATGCGATGAAGAGGTAAGTCATGCCAAAGGCGATAGGACAGATGAAGTACACAAAAAAGACGTCCATCCTATTGAGCACGAGCTCTAAAGCCATCCATACGACGTTGACGGCATGCACGTTGATGCCAAGAAATAGCTTGAGCTGGTCGTCTGATGTATCTCGCTCCGTTCCAAACACAGCCGCCCAATAACTTCACCGAGCGTGGAGGATAGAAGAGCAAGAATGCTCGGTGAAGTTATCAGAAAGAGAAGAGGAAAGCGGAGAGGATAGAAGAGCAAGAATGAGAGACAACGAGGAAAGAGTAAACAAGAGTAAAGAAGTGGCGAAGCAGAGAAGAGAGAGGAAAGCGAGAACGAGAGAAGAGATCCAGATAAAGCAGGAGAAAGATGCAAGGAGAGAAGCAAAACCACTTACATAATATCAAGAAACAGGGCATTGGCTGCAATAAGAGGGAACGCAATCCAATATATCAGCTCCACCACGTTCAACCGGGCTTTGTCGCACCCTTTCTCTCGCCGATACTCCGAGTATCCAAAGTAAAAGTCGCCCAAATGCCGCAACACCAGCAGAGCTTTCCGATGCGAAAGAAACAAAAGACCCAACACGGCACCCACCTGCGAAACCCAAAAAAAAAAAATATATGAAGAGAGTATCAGAAGAAGAAGGCCAAAAGCATAGTGATAAATGGCAAGCAAGAAAGAGGTTTGAAAAAAAAAAAGAAAACGAGAAAGAGATATAAAAAATTAAAAAAAAAGAAAATGAGTAAGAAAGAAACGGGAGAGAGAGAGAGAGAGAGAGAGAGAGAGAGAGAGAGAGAGAGAGAGAGAGAGAAAGGAAGAGAATACTATACAGCAAAATAACCAGGCAATAAAATGAAGTTGAGATGGGTGAAGTAAGCAAACATGGATCCGTTTCCATTGTTCGTGGAGACTTTAAGCAAAAAGATGGTGAAAGTATAGACAAAAGAGATTACACGAAAGACCTTTTTTTTAAAAAAAAGATGAGATGTTTGTTTTCAATAAGTAATAATAAAAAGGATCGTTACAACGCACAAATAGAGCCCAGGAAGGCACAAACCAGGAAGAAACCAAGTCAGACGCCGCATGGTGCTTGAAGTGAGGCCGTAAGAGCCATCGCATGCACGCGCGGTTGAACACCCGTTCGGCGTGAACCATTCTGTTTATCTTATGTTATTTTTTTCATCGGTAAATTTCGGAGTTCGATATTATCGGGCAATTATTGTTAATTACGACAATTATTGTCGCGAATTTATTTGTCGACATAAAATATTAAAATTCAAAATTTTTCTTCGAAATTAAATGAATACATTTTAAAAGAAACAAAAAAAATAGAGAAGAACAAAAAAAAAAAACATCGTTAAGGTCTACTTCACTGGCGTTGCTTTTGTTGTTGTTGGTGGTACTTCCAATAGTCATCCAGTATCTCGCGGATGGTCTTCAATGTGTCCTCGTAGCATAGAAGGAAGGTCTTCAAGACCTCCTTCACGATTCCGTTGGTGAAGAGCTCATCCAACCGCAGGATAAAGTTGCCCAAGCCCCGCCACATCTTCAACACCGTGGCCAGAAAGCGCAGGCACACCACCCGCAGGGCCTTCACGACTACAGAAACCACTCCCAAGATGGTCTTGCTGGTCAGGGTAAGCAACAGCGTGATGACTTCTTTCAGCAAGTCCGCGTGGGCCACCAAAACGGCTTTCACGCTTTCCAAGGCCACTTGGCAAATGGAGCGAATGGAGAAGAGCAACTCGGAGAGGCTGAGGCAAGAAAACTCGGTGATGGAGTGGATACAGGCGAGAAGAACGGTGCGGAGGGTTTGTTGGTAGTTGGAAAGGAGGTGGATCCAAGGATAAACTGCCTCATCGAGGGTAGCCTTCCAGAGGGTGCGGAAGAGGTCATAGTAACCCGCAACGCTCATTCCTTTTGTTTCCAAGGTTAAAAAAAAAAAAGAAAACATAAACAGTAAAAAATCGTACCAAGCAAATCGGTGACTCTCGTGATGAGCAGGGTGAACAAGGTAGTAAAGGCCTTCCAATAGTCCTGCAACATGCCGCGGAAGGTATCCAACGTGGCCAGGAACAATGTGGTGAGGGCCTTGAAGTAGCCTCGCACGCTCATATCCACCACCCCCACCACTTTAGTGATGAGCAGGGTAAACAAGGAGGTGAAGGCCCGCCAGTAGTCCTGCAGCATGCCGCGAAAGGTCTCCAATGTCTTCACATAGAGGAAAGTCAGTGCTCTAAAGTAACCTCGCACGCTCATGGCCACCACCCCCACCACTTTGATGATGAGCAGAGTGAATAGGGAGGTGAAGGCCTTCCAGTAGTCCTGCAACATGCCTCGGAAGGTATCCAACGTGGCCAGGAACAACGTGGTGAGGGCCTGGAAGTAACCTCGCACGCTCATGCCCACCACACCCACCACTTGGGTGATGAGAAGAGAAAACAGGGTGGTAAAGGCCCGCCAGTAGTCCTGTAACATGCCGCGGAAGGTGTCCAGCGTTCTGGAGAAGAGAACTATCAGCGCATGGAAGTAGCCACGGACGCTCATGGCCACCGCGCCCACCACTTTGTTTATAAGAAGCGAGAACAAGGTGGTGAAGGCCTTCCAATAGTCCTGCAACATGCCGCGGAAGGTATTCAGGGTGGCCAGGAATAACGTGGTGAGGGCCTTGAAGTAGCCTTGCACGCTCATACCCACCACGCCCACCACCTTCGTGATGAGCAGAGAGAACAAGGTCGTAAAAGCTTTCCAATAGTCCTGTAACATGCCGCGGAAGGTATTCAACGTGGCCAAGAACAATGTGGTGAGGGCCCTGAAGTAGCCTCGCACGCTCATACCCACTACGTCCACCACCTTCGTGATGAGAAGAGAAAACAAAGTCGTAAAGGCCCGCCAATAGTCTTGCAGCAGGCCACGGAAAGTCGCCAACGTGGCCAAGAACAACGTAGTGAGGGCTTTGAAGTAGCCTTGCACGCTCATTCCCACAACGTCCACCACCTTGTTGATGAGCAACGTGAATAAGGTGGTGAAGGCTCGCCAATAATCCTGCAGCATGCCGCGAAAGGTATCCAATGTCTTAGAGAAGAGGACGATAAGCGCGTGGAAGTAGCCGCGCACGCTCATGCCCACCACGCCCACCACCTTGTTGATCAACAGGGTGAACAAGGAGGTGAAGGCCTTCCAATAGTCCTGCAACATGCCGCGGAAGGTATCCAACGTGGCCAGGAACAACGTGGTGAGGGCCTTGAAGTAGCCCTGCACGCTCATGCCCACCACCCCCACCACCTTCGTGATGAGCAGGGTGAACAAGGAGGTAAAGGCCTGCCAGTAGTCCCTCATCATGGCCCTGAACGTGTCCAACGTCTGGGAGAAGAGCGTGGTGAGAGCCTTGAAATAGCCACGCACGCTCATGGCCACCGCACCCACCACCTTGTTGATGAGCAGGGTGAACAAGGAGGTGAAGGCTCGCCAGTAGTCCTGCAGCATGCCACGAAAGGTGTCCAATGTCTTGGTCCAGAGGCCGATGAGAGCAATAAAGTAGCCGAGGAGGCCGAGTTGGACGGCGCCCACCACGCGGTTGATGAGCAGCGTGAAGAGGGACTGGAACATGTGGAAGTAGGCCAAAACTAGCGTCTGCAGCGTCTGAAAGAGGGACTGAAAGTAGGAAGAAGAAGACGAAGCTGCGGGAGCATCATCTTTCGTCCTCGGTCGTCGGCCCGTTCGGTTTATCGTTTGGGTTGTCGAGGAAGGTGAGCGTGGGTGAACTTGGGCAGAGGGGCACGCACCAGCCTCCCCCGCGGAGCTGCTCATGGTTTCCCTTGTTTGCCAACACACACAAACGCACAGAGAGAGAGAGGAATAGTTTGGATGGAGAGGGAGAGCAAGAAGAGAGGAGAAAAGGCCGTTTTTTTTTTGTTGTTTCTTTCTCTCTCAATTTCTCTTTTTTTGTCACAATTTTCGTTCGTTCATCTATTAGCCCCCTTCTCCACCTATGACGGATGAACTCATATGGAGTCAAATGCACAACCACCGAGATGCAAACTTGTTCTATCTGGATAGTAACATTGAACACCATCCTAATACGATGGGGTGGCTAGGCTATGATATATCTCCTGTCCTCGCTCACGTCCACCCTGATCTCCCTTTGTCATCTATTAGGATCATCTCAACCTATTACAAACAACGTCTAATAGACGCAATATATAAGCTCTTAGATTCAATTTGTTTACCTGCTAATAGATACATTTTCGCCATAATAATAGATAAACGAGGTTTTCTCAAGCTATGAGATATCTCTTGTCCTCTCTCTCGTCCATCCGCAACAAGAAGAGCACAACGCCAATGAAAGATGAAGAGAAGAAAGCCCAACGATGAGCAGCGAGAGGGGGAGGGTGTCGGTGGATTGCCGCGGAAGGAAGACCGCCCCACCGGGTCAAAGGAACAAGAGCTCAGGAAACGTAACTATACATTTTCGCTTCTGTGATCTCTCGTGTTGTTCACCCCCCCCTTTCTTCTTTCTGCTGGTAAAGGACAAGCGTTGGACGCCTGGGAGGCTGGTCTGCTTTGTGAGCGTGGCACCAACCGGTGTGCTTCCCTTCTATCAATTGCTTTCTCTTTAGTTCTTCTCTTTTTCTTCTCTTCTCTTCATCGTTCTCTTCTCTTCATCGTTCTCTTCTCTTCTCTTCTCTTCTTCTCTTTCTGCTTGTTGCTGCTCTTCTTCTTGTTCTTCTGCTTCTACTGCTCCTGCTTCTCCTCCTCCTCTCCTCTCTCTTCTCAAACAAAAACAAAAAACAAAAACAACAGAAAGCATATGCTAAGAGGTGAATATTTGTCCTCGTCTTCCCTCGTTCGGCTCACCTCCCCTCCGCGTGGCAAACAGCTGCAAAACATGGGCTTCCAACGTGAGCGGCACCGCTTTCTCTACCCCGAGGAGGCTCTGTACCTAATAGAACAAGGCAAGTTGGAGCTGATGGGACCCCATCCCCAAGATAACCATTTGCCATTGTCCCTTCAACAGGCGTTTGCCTTGTTGCTAGGACAAAGCAATAGCCACAGAAGAAGAGGAAACAGAAGGGAAGAGGAAGAAGGAGAAGAGAAAGTCGAGGAATGCAGAGTAGGATTTCCTGAGTACATGGCATACTCTCATTTGAGACAAATAGGTTTTATAGGCTCGTCTTTCTCTCCTTCTTCTCCTTTCTTACTCTTGTTGTTTCTTAACGCTGCTCTTATCAGTAAAACGGCATAAACACGAAAGTACAGCAGAAGCAGAAAGCCAGGAATACTTTTGCTACGACGTGAAGCTACCGGCTGGAGCTACAGCGAATCCTTTACACCACATTTCGTCACCCCATTTTCGGTTATTTGTTTGTCCTCATCGGTACTCCTCTCTCTTCTCTTCTTTCTCATTCTCTCCCAATCCCTTTCTTACCTCTCAACTTCAGTAACAATACAGAAGAGTCTGTTCCATCTCTAACCCGAATGATCATTCACATGATGCAATCGATGACCACAACATCAACGTTACCAACGTCACTTGAACTTTCACTCGACTCGCCACCAACCGCAAAACCAACAGCAACAGAAAAACAGCAGACAAACGAAGCGACCGAAAAAAAGAAAACCAACCCCGCTGAAAGCATCGTTGTCGCTGTAATGCAGCACGCCTCGGCAGCTGCCTCCACAGCAACAACGTTTTATGGCATATCCCCAGCTCCATCCAGCGTAAACGACAGCACCACCAGAACCTCTTCCTCCTTGGCTAAACTCTCCAAACGTCAACACAGAAGCACACAAACATAAAAAAAAAGTAAACTTCGTTTTTTATTTTTCGGGTTAATGTTGTTCTCACTTTTTTCTCAACTAAAACCATATTGAAAAGGGCAGCCACGTTTTTCGGGATTGAAAAGAAGCAAGAAGCAGCGTTACAAACGCCAGAGGAGGTGTTGGCGCTAAGGTGCTTATTATTATAATATGTTGTTGGGTTACTTCTTCACCTGCATGACACATCAAGACAGCCGAAAGTTAGCAAAGACTTGAATTTAGTATACTTCGACTCCTTCCTGAAATAGTGGAAGGAGAACCTCGGGTGTTTCTTGGAAGAACCGGCATAGGTTCTGCCGAGAGACGCCCACCCCCCCTTCTGCTAACCCGAGACGCTGTCACCAAACCCACCTCCTTCCTCCTTTTCTTTTTTTCCCTCTTTCTCTTCTTTTTGTTTGTTTGAGAGAGAAAGAGAAGCAAATAAGCAGAGAAGCAGAGAAGCAGAGAAGCAGAGAAGCAGAGAGAGAGAGAGAGAGAGAGAAGAGAGAATGAAGTTAAAAGTACAAAAAACACTTTTTTGCAGCTGTTATTATAAACAAATAAATATCCAAAACAAAGAGAACAAAAAAAACTCTTTTTCAAACAAGAGCTCCTCCCTTTCGGCCGAGTCGAGACAACACCCAAAACAAAATGAAACAACAGCCGAGCAGCCAAACGACCATGTTGGCCACCAACAACGTCCGGTTCCTCCCTTCTCTCGCCTTCTTGCTCTGCTGGTGCAACAAGAACAGCTCGTGGCGCGTGCGCAGCACCTCGTCCGTCAGCGAACGTTGTTTTTGCAAAAGAGAGGAGAGGGAGGCGGCCACGATGACGCCGCTTGTGCCTCCACCGCTTCTCTCTTTGCTCGCTCTGTCTTCCTCCTCTTCTCGTCGTTTGCGTTCCATTCGCTCTCTTTCTTTTTGCTGTTGTTGCTTGAGGTCGTTGAGTCTCTCTTCAACGAGGGATTGAATAAAGATCTTGGATTGTTGTTTGCTCAATCGACTTCTCCGTCGTAACTGCGAAGATGAAGATGAAGAAGGAGCAGATGGAGAAGGAGAAGCAGTCGTTGATGTGGATGAGGCCCTGCGTTGTGCCATCGCTGAGATTTTGGCTTCTTTCAGGTCCAACATTCGTTGAATCTTTGCTATCTCCATTTCTGTCTTTTGCAGCTCTTCTTGCAATGCCAGCGCCGCTTTCCTTCTCAACTCTTCCTCCTCTTTCGTCAACTGTCGCTTCTGTGGAGTCTGCTTGTTCTCTGTCTCTTCTCCCTCCTGTTGTTGCTGTTGTTGTTGTTGCTCTGCCCGCTCTTTCTTTTTCTCCTTTGTTTCCTCTTGTTTCTCTTCTTTCACGATAAGTGCATTCCTGAGTTTTTGCTGTCTCTCTTCCTGTTGCTTCTTCTGCGACTGCAGCAACATCCTCTCTCTCTGCAAATCAGTTTCCATTTCCTGAACGTACCTCTCTAAAGCCGTTCTCTCTCCTTGCAAGCTAGCTATCGTGTTGCCAGCCTCCTCCAACCGTCGCTGCCACTCTTCCGCTTCCGCCTCCACCTCCGCCTCTCTCTCCTCCATTCTTTGTTTGACCTCTTCCATCTCCAGTTGCGCTCTTTGTTGGAATGCTCTCAGCTCTTCTATCCATTTGTCTTGCCCATCCTTCTCGATGTCTCTTCTCCGCAACGTCTCGTTGAGTTGTGCCAGTTCTTCCTCGCGCTGCTCCAACTCGACTTTCAGTTGTTCGATCTGCTCTTGTTTGAAAGCATAAGCTTCTCCTTCAATGGCTTTCAGCTCTTTCACTCCTTGCTTCGCCTTCTCCAATGTCAGTTGAGCTATTTCAAGCTCCGATCGACTCATCATCAGCTCTTTTTGAGCCCTTTGCAGCTCGTGCGAGAGCTGCTCTTTCTGTGTTTCCAACTGCAGACCTTTTTCACGCTCCTGCTCGAGTAACTTCTCTGCGCGACTTTCTCTCTCTCTGCTTTGTTCCAGCTCGCGAAGTCGTTCATTGGCTTTTCTAGTTTCTGCCTTCAATAGTCCCGAAAGCTCTTCGCACTTGTCTTTTGTTTCTTCCAACTCGTGTTCCTTAGTTTTCGCTCTTTCTCTCTCTCGTAGCAAAGCTTGTTCTGTTCTCTCCAGAGCTTCTTTCATTTCTGCAGCCTCTCTCTCTTTCATCCAACTCTTTTCTCTCTCCACTTGAACCGTTCTCTCCATTTGTCTCTCCGCCTCTTCCTTTTCTTTCTCCATCGCTTTCACCCTTTCCTCCGCCGCTTCTTTCCTCGTCAACGTCTCCTCCAATCTTTGTCTCACCTCTGCATTCTCCTTCTCTCTCACCGAAAGAGAGGAGCGAGCCTCCGATAGAGCTGCCGACGTAGTTGCCAGCTCTTCCTGAACTTTCTGCCATCGCTTCTGCTCCTTCTCATGCGCTCGATTGCGGTCCTCTCTCTCCTGCCACAACAGGCGAGTGGCTTCCTCTCTCTCCGACACGACACGTTTGTGCTCTTCTCTCTCTGCTGCGAGTTCGTTGGCTGTTCTTTCCAGTTTTGCTCTCTCCTCTTGAAGCAACGCTTCCAGCTGTCGCTCCGCTCGTTGACGCGCCTCTTTCTCGTCCTTCAACATCGCTTCCTGCTCTTCGCAGCGAGTTCGCCATTGTCGCATTGTCTCCTCCCAACCCTGCTTCTCCGATTTGGTGACTTCCATTGCCTTCTTTTCCGCCTCTTCCAACTCTTCTCTCATCTTTTGTTTCATCGTTGCGAGCTCTTCCTCCAGTTGCTGTTCCTTTGTAGCAGCTGCCAAAAGCTCTTCCTCCAACTTCTCCTTCTCTTCTCTCAATTTCTGCGCCACTCGTTCTCTCTCCTCCACATCTTCCTTCCATCGTTCCGTTTGTGCTCTTTGAGCGTTGCTCAGTTCTTCCGTTGTCCTCTTTGCGGCGGCTAACGCCAACTCTTTCCCTTCAATTTCCTGCTTGAGAAGAGAGAATTCTGAAGCGGACTTGCGAAGCTCTCTTTCCTTTTCGTCGAGACGAAGCTGAAGTTCTTCGTGTCGAGCCTCTATTTCTTCTTTTTGTTGC
>JAVKOQ010000697.1:0-17632 GCA_031835245.1 Balamuthia mandrillaris
GTTGGTTGAATCCAACCTCAAGAATAAAAGAGTCGATGACGAGACAAGAAGTGTATTCAAGAGAATAGAGGAAGGACAACGGGAGTGAATCTCCGACATTGCTTCAAAGTACACCGAGAGAAAAGGGAAAAGGGAGAAGGGAAGGATGGAGGATACAAAAGAAAGGAGAGCTGAGGGTCCGGGACGGATCCAACATGAGGAGTCTTGAGATAAGTGTTGGTGATTTTACCAACATACTCCCCCTCTTAAGAAGAAGTAGAAGGTGAAGAGGATTGTTTGAGGAGGTCCCAATAACGTTTGACGAGTTTGGGAGCATGGACATCTTTAGCAGGGATCCATTGGTTATCAGAATGTGGGTAGCCTTTCCAGTGAACAAAGTATTCACGCTTATTGGCTGGGCCTTTGTGATCAAGGATTTCGTCTATTTCATACTCATCGGGTGGGAGGTCATTGGTAGTAGAGTCCTCTGGGGGGGCAACGAGCTTCAGCTGGTTGGGGCTGAACTTGTCCGGGAGGGTAACGCCAGTGCTGTCCTGGAGGAGGTATGCACCACCACGATTGCAGCGGATGACTGTATAAGGGCCAGAGTATTCAGGAAGAGACTTGGGAGACCTGGGAGGCTTGCGTAGCATGACTTTGGAGCCAGCGGAAAATTCGCGGAGTGGCTTAGAAGAATCATGTTGAGCCTTGATGTTAGAGCTGTGCTTCCGAGTAGAAGATGCTGATGCCGGGTAGACAATATCATGCATTTGCTTGGCGTTCTCCAAGAGGAGGGTTTCGGTAGGAAGCTGGGAAGAGGAAGAAGAATAGTCTTGTGGAGTGGTAGCTGGGCGACCAAAGAACAGTTGGAAAGGGGAAGACTTGTGGCGACGAGTAACGCGTTGGTTGATTGCATATTGGGCGGCAGGAAGAAAGGTGTGCCAGTGAGACCAATCACTGTTAATGAGCTTGTTAAGGGTGTTGCGGGCCAGCTTGACATGGCTTTCTGCAGCTCCGTTAGCTCGAGGATGATAGGCTGAGATGAACCGATGCTCAAAGCCAGAGAGTGTCTTGAGAGCTTTGATGACCGCGTTGACGAACTCAGTGCCGTTGTCTGACTGAAGGATCTTAGGGAGACCGAAATCAGAGACGACTTGATAGAGGGTGCGGGCCACATCTTTGGCAGTCTTGGCGTGGACTGGGCGGAGGGAAGTGAACCGGGTAGCGATGTCTGTGGTGACCAGAACGTAGTTGAAGCCTTTGGAAGAAGTGGGAAGGGGGCCAAACAGATCAATGGCAACGTGATCGAAGGGGTAAGTAGCATGGATGGTTTTGAGGGGATGAAAGCCGTGTTTGGTGACGTTGTGCTTAAGGCAGTCGTTGCACTGTAGGCAAGTGCGGGAACAGTCAGCACGAAGAGTAGGCCAATAATAGCCTTCATTCCAGATCTTGATGAACAAGGTTTCTGCTCCGTGATGTCCTTCTGTGTGGAACAGCTGCAGGAGGCGTTTCCGTTCAGAGGTGGAAGGGAGTTGCTTGTTGAGTCTGCCCTTGATGTGCCTGTTAAGAGCGGATTTGGCCGTGGATGGGGAGTTGTCAACCAAAGCGAGAGCCTTGAGGTCGCGAGGTTTGCGCTGAGGCAAGCGAGGGGCGTCCAGAGGGATGGAGGGGGGTGTAAGACCACCGTTGTCCCAGAAGGAGCGCGGGTACAGCCGAGAGAGGCAGTCCTCGAGAATCATGTGAACGCCAGGGCGGTGGACGATCTCGAAGTTGTACTCTGAGATGAGGAGAGCCCAATAGTTGAGGGTGTAGTTCTTACTGTTAGAAGTGAAGAGGTAGGACAAAGCCTTGTGATCAGAATAGATCGTGAACTTGTTGCCGTAGAGCCAATCGCTGAAGGAGCGGACGGCGAAGAGTATGGCGAGCATCTCACGTTTGGTGGCAGGATAGTTGCGTTGGGCAGGGTTGAGGGCCTTGCTCGTGAACGCGATGTACTGGTGCTTGTTGTTGGGTCCGATCTGGTAAAGGACGGCGCCAACACCGAATTGGGAGGCATCAGTGCCAACCAAAAGAGGTAAGGATGGGTCATAGAGAGAGAGCACAGGTGGGTTGGATAAGATGCGCTTGAGGGCGTCAAAGGCGTCCTGGCAGTCTTGGTTCCAATGGGGACGGACGTCCTTGATGTACCGGAGGGCGTCAAGGGGCCGAACAAGTTGGGCGAACATGGGGATGAAGTCGCGGAGGTAGCCTGCAAAGCCAAGGAAGGATTGCATTTGCTTGCCAGTGGATGGTACTTCTAGGAGTGCGAAAGTGGAGAGCTTGCGTTGGTCGGGAAGGATATTGCTGCGATCGATGATAAAACCGAGAATGCAGAGGCGTTTGTACCCGAACTGACACTTCTCCCGACGGATACGGAGTCCCGCAGCGGTGAGAGTGAGGATAACGCGGATAAGGTGCTCGATATGTTCTTCCACACTTTGGGAAACGACAGCTAGATCATCAATGTAATGGGAAGTGAACTCGGCAATAGCTTGTGCAACGATCTTGATGCCAAAAATGGCGGCAATGAACATGTAATGACGACTGTTCCATGTGAATGTAGTTTTGATGCAGTCTTTGGGAGCAATGGGGCATTGCATGTAAGACCAGATAAGGTTGAGGGCAGAGGTGATGAAAAAGCCTTGCACTTTGGAGATAATGCTGCGAATAGTAGGGATTGGGTATGTGAGGTCCAAGAGGAGCTTGTTCAGGAGGTGCGGGTCGATGCAGACACGCCACTGGGTAACGTTGCTGTCAGTGTCCTTCTTGGGTATGACAGTGAGAGGAGAGTTCCAGGGACTGTCCGGTGGGGCGAGCACGATGACGCCGGTATGCAGCCATTCCGCCACTTGCAGATTGATTATGAGCATTAAATGGTGTGGGATGGGGTATTGGTGGTGAAAGACAGGAGGGTGGTCTCCAGTGTCCAGATGGAGAACCGCTTCGGGAAGGGTACAGGAAGGTCCTGTGGGTAGAGCCTCATTCTCCTGGAGGTATTTCTTGATGGCTTCAAGAATACGCTTGCGGATGTGTTCCTTGACAGCTTTCACCAAACGTTGATGTTGGCGTTGGGTGATGTCGTGGTCCTTGGAGCGGGGTAGTGGTTCCTCAGGGTAGTCAATTGGAATGTCTGTTATGCCCATGCCAGACTTGCACATGAAGTCACGGCCCAGGATGATCAATTGACCGTCTGGTTGAGGCAATACGGAGAACATGTGATGGAAACAGCGTTCACCAAAGCCAATAGCGAGTGGCTCTGTTTCAGCGGCACATGTAGCGGTGGTTTCATGGTGTCCGAGTTTGACCGTGTAGTTGGCTTGCTTGGTTTTGGCACGAACTAAGTCAACAATAGAAGGGTCCATAAAGGAGTGGCTGGCACCAGAGTCTATGACTGCAGTGACACAACGGCCGTTGATGGTCATCAGGGCACAGATGGGGTCATTGGGTCCAGGCATATCATCAGTGATGGTGATAGAGTTGAGAGCCCGTTGTGACTCAAAGAACTCATCGTATTCCTCTTCATCACTGATAGAGTCTTGCTGCTCGGCAGTAGGAGCAGGTGTGTTGCTCTGTTGCTGCGTAGAAGCCATGGAGTTGAGGGAACATGAGCTGGGAGACGACTGCTGTGCTGGTAGTTGTGCGTGTGTTTGTTGCGGCAGTGTTGACGTGGGGTTGCATGTTGCAGGAGCAGAAGATGAGGCTGGTGTAACAGATGTTGCTTGAGAAGACTGCTGTTGTAGCCTGCAGGCCTTTTTTTGGCACTGATCTTCTGTGTGGTTGCATGTTTTGCAGTGTGTGCAAACAGCACCTATTGTGTGGGGTAATGGTGATTGCTGTTGAGGTGATTTGCTGTGACCTTTATCTTTTGAAGAAGGTTGGGGAAACTCTGACTCAATGAGGACTGCGAGCTTGAAAGCAGTGATGACGTCTTGTGGCTTGTTGTGAAGAGTCTGTTGCTTGTACTTTGACTTGATGTGGGGAAGAAGGGCTCATCCAAAGAAAAAGGCTTTGAGGTAGTCATAAAAGGTGTCAGGAAGACGATTACAGAGTACAGAGTACCGATCAATGAGCTGATGAACGCTTTTGCCAGGCTTCTGTCAAAACAACGTGACAGCCTCTATTGTTGTGGCCTTGATGTCTGGAAGGTGGTAGTGCTGATGGAAGAGGTCTTGAGCGACGTTCCATGGTTGGTCTTGTAGAGTGCTAATGGCCCAAAGACGTCCGTCTCCAACAAGGGTGGTGATGAGGGCTTGCATCCATCTATCCTCAGGGTAGTTGTAGGCGTTAAGGTGATACTCCAGTTCCATGGTGTGAAGAGCGGGGTCTTGGCGCTTGCTGATGTTGAACTTAGGTAGTCCGGGGGGAAGGCGAGGCATTTTCTTCTGAGTAGGAGGGGAAGGAGTAGTTGCGTTGCTCTGTGTTTCTGGAACAGAGGGAACGTGTGTGCTGTTGGAAGCAGTTGTGTTGTTGACAGAAACGTCAACGGGAGAGGGTGAACTCAAACAAGGTGACTGTATGGGAGAGATCTATGGAACGGGCGAGGGAGGAGAAACAGTGGCAGCAGTAGTGTTGCATGTGGAAGAGTTGCCTAGTGTGGCCGAGGTGGATGCGAGGAACACAACAAAGTTGTCTATACACTGTTGTAACTGTTCCATGGCCTTTCTAGTGTGTTCTGCGGCTTTGTCTAACTTGTGCTGTTCTTCTTCTTTGGCAACACGTTCAGTCTCAGGGCAGCGGGATGTTGAGCTCAAGTTGAAAGGATTGTTGGAGCATGCGAAGGTACTCCTGTTGTGCCTTGTGAAGCTGTTCACGGAGGGTGTCGAGAGTGGCTGAGGCTTCCATGATGTGCGTAGCACAAGAGGGGATTTGAATCACTTATGTAAGTCAAAAAAAATGTTGGTTGAATCCAACCTCAAGAATAAAAGAGTCGGTGACGAGACAAGAAGTGTATTCAAGAGAATAGAGGAAGGACAACGGGAGTGAATCTCCGACGTTGCTTCAAAGTACACCGAGAGAAAAGGGAAAAGGGAGAAGGGAAGGATGGAGGATACAAAAGAAAGGAGAGCTGAGGATCCGGGACGGATCCAACATGAGGAGTCTTGAGATAAGTGTTGGTGATTTTACCAACACACATGAAGCAGGTCTTTTTAATAAGAGCAAATCAAGAACCTCCCCAATCTTATCTCCTCCTTTGTGAGTGTTGTGTGAGAGAAAGGAATTAGCACAACTCAAGGCCAGGTTGTGACATTGATGTAAAAAATGGGGTTGCTCAAGAAAGATTGTGACAAAGTGAATCTCTTTGATTCAATTTTCCCCCTTGGATTGGAACACACCCCAACCTTTATTCCCCCTGATGATGAGCAAAGATGAACACCTTGAAGTCATTGGAGCTGATGCTGATGCTGATGCTGATGCCAACACCGACTTTGATGCTGATGATTGCTGGGAAAGGATGGCAGCATAAATGAAACAAATCAAAGCCCGGATGGCAAAGTCTAATATGAACACTCACCTCATTAGCTTTGTGAGTTAGTGCCTCAAATCATCATAATTTGGTGTTTCCCCTCTTTCTACTAATGCTTCATTATCCTTTGCAGAAGCTTTTTTCCTCCACTGTCACTATCAGTTCCTTGTCCTCTTCCACAGATTCCCTCCCTGTAGTTGATTCTTCCTCATTCCCCTCCATGTTTACTACTGTCAAGACCTCCACAAGCAATATGGCTAAACAGCAGTTTGTTGCCCTCATTACTTCTATTAATGGTATCCCGTCACTTCCTGCTCTGGCACCTACCCTGGTGGACTCCAAGGCCTAGTACTATCATTAATCTAAAAAGTCGAACCCTTACAACCAAGTTTACCATTTCAACCTGACACCAGATGTGTCCATGTAGCATCTATGTGTGTGATTCCAACATGTTTGATTGCTTATGTGCACAGCTTCACCAACTTTGGGTCAGCACAAGACATGAATGTCTTTATCACTCTGAAGGAATGTAATAGCTCTCTCTCTGGATACTGGGTTCCTCATGGCCTAGCCCATACCCAGATTCATGATGGCTGTACAGTAGTTTATGACACCTGATGTCATAGTTTTGCTTGCATTGAAACACATGCTACATTTTTGAGAGGAGAAGCAGAGCAAAGAACAATCCTGTGCTACCACACAGTGCCTAGCATTTTACTTAGCAACCATGGCAAGCAGTTTGCCAGCAAGCTATTTCACCATATCCCTATGAGCTGCTGTGTGTTCAAAAGCACTTCACCATGCCATATCACTCTCAAACAGATTGTCAAGTGGAGCACTTCAACTCTATGCAAGCTATGCTTTTCATGTATGTTTGAGAGGAGCAAACCAACTGGGACGAGTTTTTACCATATGTCCTTTATACCTATCAGACTGCTGTGCATGAAACTATAGGCACCATCCCCTTCTTCCTTATGTTCAGCTGTGATTCCATGTTTCCTGTTGATGTTCAGTTTCGCCTTGCTACTCAACTGGGCTCTGCCAAGGATGGCAGCTGTGAAACAAAAGAAGAAAAAGAAAAAGAAGAAGAAAAGGAAGGAAAGAAGAACCAGTTAGCTCATGAAATCTACACTATGATGATCTACTGGAGGAGTTTTTGAGACAATGGCTGAGCAGCAACAATGAGAAAAGCAAACAGTCAAAGGGCAAGGAGAAAGAAGTTGACTAATACATGGCATGACTAGAGAAGGAACTTGAAAGTGGAAAAGATCTATGGGGATGGAAACGCCAACACTGTGACATTGACTGTTAAGTTAACAAGCATTGTCTTGAAAATGGATTTTGCCTACAAAAAAAAAGAAAATAAAAAAAAGAAAAACAAAATGAAAGAAACTAGCCAAAAGATTTGACCACTGTTACTTCATTTTACACCTCTTTTCCCCACAAAGTCATTTTTTAAAAGGAAGTTGTTGATGAAAACCTGTTGCAATGGACCTGAAATCAAGCAAAAGCCAATTGATTGAACAAAAAAAGGTAGACAAAGACAGGCTGATCTGTGTGCTATGAAAAAGCTCATTAACTGAGTCAGTGGAGGTAGTGTTGCTTCTCTACTCTCCTTTACTTCTTTCTTCTTTTGCTCTCACTCTTGCTTTCTTCACTCTCTTCTTGCTTTCCTTTTGCTTACCTCCCGCTTTCCTTTCTCTCTCCTCTTGCTTTCTTATCATCTCTCTTCTCACTCTTCTTTCACTCTCTTATCCTCTCTCCTCTTACTCTTGCTCTCTTTACTCTCTTATTCTCTCTCACTCTCCTCTTGCTCTTTTATCCTCTCTTCTCTTGCTTTCCTTTCTCTCTCTGTTCATTCTCTTCTTGCTCTCTTCTTGCTCTCCTCTTACTCTTCTCTCACTCTCCTTTCTTTTTGCTTTCCTTTACTCACCTCTTTGCTTTTCCACTACTCTCCTCTTTGCTTTTTCTCCCTGCTTTTCTTTTTTTCTTGTTTATTCACTTGTTGTTCTCATTACCTATAGGAGATCAAGTTGCCTTTCTTAAAGCGTTGCTTGCTACTCACTAAGGACAATAATTGAAGACAGAGCTCTTCCAAGCAACTCTCCAGCCTTTGGATGAGGACCTAACGGCTGCTTATGATGCAGCACCGCAATAACAAAGGTCTCAACTGTTGTCAATTTGTGTAAATAAAGACCTAAAGCAAACTCTATGGACAAAACTTGCTGCTTTGTTAAACTGTCATGCAGCGTGATCTCAGTCTGATTGATAGGAAGACGTCAATGAGCCAATCAATGGAATCTCTAAGTATTGCATTACCACAGGAGAAGGAAAAAGAGAGGAAAAAGGAGAGAATAACAGGATTAGAGAGAGAGAGAAACTGTATACACAAAGCAGGTCTTTCTAATAAGAGTAAGCCAAGAACCACTCCAATCTTATCTCTCCTGAGTGTTGTGTGAGAGAGGGATTGGCATAACCCAAGGCTGGGTTGTGACAATAACTTAAAATAATCAATAAAACAAAAAATGAATTCAAACAAAAAACAATAAAAGCATCTATTTAAAATTACTATAATAAGACAGATAAAGAAACAACCTAACTGACACCAACTTGAAGAATGTAGCCAAAGACCTTTAATAAAATAAATGAAATATAATAAAAAAAGGAGATCTCTATTAATAATCAAAATACTGCTTTTTTGTGCATTGATTATTGGTAGAAAACAGATTTTAATAATCTTGTAAGGTCCTTCTTTTCAACTACATCAAAGTTTCTTAGACTCATCAATTGATATCATCTTGGAGTGAATGAATACTAAGTTGCTGACCTTAAACTCTTCCTTCAATTCTCCATGTTACTTCTGAATCTTTTTTTTACATTACAAGAAGCAGCATCAAATGTATCCTTCTTTCTTGCTTCCATTAACACATTTCTTTTCTAAGTACTCTGCTCACATTTCACAGATTGAAGCAATGAGGGAAAAAATGATTTATAGAAAGTGCATATGTTGAAAATTACTCTGTTGATGAGGAATAAACCCTGTGGATCAAGAAAGGGAAGGCATGTAAGTGACTCTGGGTTTATTCACAAGATAAGAGGTGTAAACCAAAGTGTGTGCTTTGAGTGTGCCCTGAGGAAAAAGGGAAAATAAAAAGGGGTAAGAGGATTTGGGATATTCAGAGAAAGTGTCGACAGGAAGTCATAATGATGCAAATTGTTGGTTTTCCAATAACTCTCAACATATTAGTTCTGTTGCTCCATTCCTTTCCTTTCCTTTCTATTGACATCTACAATGTGGACCAATCACCTGCTGCCACATTACTAGGCCTCTTCCTTTCATACTGTTGCTTTCTTCTCTCTTTCTTTTAATTAGTTAGTTTTGTTTTGTTCACCACACTTTTCCTCTTGACACCCTTTGTTCTCTATAGGAAGTGTGCATGCATATGCAGATTGAAGAAAAAGAAAAAAGATAAGCAGAGAAAATGATTTGTTGGAGGTGCACATATGCACACATTAAAGAAAAATGAAAGTGCACACATATAGCTTGCAGAAAAAGATCACCTCATTAAGTTAACTTGAAGTTTGCAGCAGGCAGCAGACAACTGAAGCACATTTCCTGTTTTCTTCTTTCCTTTCTTTTCTTTCCTTGTTGGAAAACCAACAATTCATGTCATTATGACTTCCTGTCAACACTTTCCCTGGATACCACAAATTCTCTCACCTCTTTTTATTTTCCCTTTTTCCTCACAACACACTCAAAGCACACACTTTGGTCCACACCTCTTTTCTTGTGAATAAACCCAGAGTCACTTATGTGCCATCCCTTTCTTGATCTACAGGGTTTATCCCTCATCAACATCCTTTTCCCTCTGTCGACAAAAATCCATCAGGACCACTTATTGATGAAAGCAGGTAGCGACCTGCCAATCCTTTATTGCTTCATGATGGCATTCATCAGTGGGCTTCATGGCTATGACGCTGATGGTAGTACTAGCACTCCTCATTCTTCTTGTAGTTTGTGTTATTTTCTCTTTCTTTTCTCTTTTTCTCTCTCTCATTCTCTCTTCTCTTTTCTTTCTCTTTTTTCTTTCTCTCTCTCTTCTCATTTTCTTGCTCTTGCCACATTCTTTCTCACATCTCAAGCATTTACTATGTTTTCCCTCTAGTACAAGGACCTGCCCCGAGGAAGCAAAAGGTCCTCTGTAGAGTCTCCAAGGGCCTTGTTATCAAGAAGGAGAGGGTAGGAAAAGGCTAGTCAAGGCCTTGTTGATAGCTGAAGTTGGCTCTGCCATGAGATACTCCATTGGTGAAATACAGCTGTATAAACAGGTGTCTATACAGGTTTTTCCTGTATATACAGCCCACTGATTACCAAACAGGTTTTTCTGTATTTTTGAAGGCCTGTTTAAATAGCTATGTGATAAGGCCGGTAAGGGAAAAACCTAATGGACACCAACTCAATGGGTATAGGGAAAAGACCTTTAATAAAAATGAAAGAAAGAGATATATATACAAGGAAAGATAGGGATAGGTATTATGGGAGAGTGGTATAAC
This sequence comes from Balamuthia mandrillaris, assembly GCA_031835245.1. Classification (NCBI taxonomy): domain Eukaryota; phylum Discosea; order Longamoebia; family Balamuthiidae; genus Balamuthia; species Balamuthia mandrillaris. The sequence goes on from JAVKOQ010000697.1 coordinate 10,037, forward strand.
AGCTGTATTGATCATTTTTCTGTATGCAATCACAAGATAGATAAGAGCACATTTATACAGAAAGAAGAGATAGCATGATGCATATGAAATTGTCTGCAAAAACTTGGAGTTTGAATTTTTTCAATACATTCAAACCTTCACCTTCAGTTTTTGCTCTCATCAGCTCTCTCCTCTCTTGTTTTTCTCTTCCTTCCTCTCTTGATTCTTTTGTTGCTGACCTCAAACAGCAAAATGTTTATTATTGAAGCATATCATAATGTCAATAGTTAACAAGAGAAGAGTGTAATAGAACAGCTCTCTATGATTCCCAAACACAAGTATTGCAGTAACTCCCTGGTAAGAAACAAGACAAGAGACAAAAGGTGAGCAACAAGCTACAAGAATAGAGGAGAGAGGAGAGAGGAGAGAGGAGAGAGGAAAGAGGAGAGAAAAGAGAGGAGAGAGGAGAGAGGAGAGGAGAAAAAGGGAGAGGGAGAGAGCAGAGAGGAAGAAGGAGAAAGGAGAGAGGAGAGGGAGAGGAAGAGAGAGGAGAGGAGAGGGAGAGGAGAGAGGAGAGGAGAGAGGAGAAGGGAGGAGAGGAGGGAGAGAGGAGGAGAGAGAGGAGAGAGGAGAGAGAGGAGAGGAGAGAGGAGAGAGGAGAGAGGAGAAAGGAAAGCACAGAGAGGAGAGAGCAAAGGCGAGAGGAGAGAGCAGGTGAGAGATAGGCAAGAGGTGAGAGGAGAGAGAGAGAGGTGAGAGGAGAGGTAAGAGAAGAGGCGAGAGAGGAGAGAGGAGGTGAGAGATAGGCAAGAGGTCAGAGACGAGAGAGGAGAGAGGTGAGGAGAGAGGGGAGGCAAGAGGTGAGGAAAGAGGTGAGGAGAAAGGCGAGGAGAGAGGAAACAAAATCCTTGTTTTTTTTTGAACTCAAGAACGATTGGACACTTTAACACACCATGGTAACTGAAAGAGAAAGGCTCAATGTAAAAAACAAGTGTCCTTCAAAAACCAAGAGTGGTGAGCTAGGTGCACCATCACTTCTCCTTCTTTTCCCTCCACAGCAAGTGGGCTGCTTAAAAAAGCAAAATCTGTGACCATCACCCAAATCTTCCTTTTGTTGACAAGGATGGAAAACACCACTGGAGCTGGAGATGAGAATTGTCAGCAAATATAAACAAAAATTGGTTTGTGACTTGGAAAGAAACAAGCAAGAGTAGAAACAAATTCTCATTTCACAAGGCTGTGCTTGAGAAGTTCAACCAGTCCTCCTAGACACCTAATCTAGCATGGCTCAGTCTCTTCAAATGTGAGTGGCCTAACGCCCTCAAGGAGTGCGATCTCTCTGACTCCCACAGGGCCACCATCAAATATTCCACCTTCCTCTCACACATGCTGACATCTACTCTATTGCCCCTGCCTCTGACACAGTGGATCTGAACAGCAGCTGTGAAGACAGCAGTAGTGATGATGACACCCTTGGAGACACCGTAGTCAGCTACGCCTATAGTGACGATGATGAAAGTATACTTGAACCCCCAGCTCTTCTGGAAGCACCACCCCTCATTTCTCTTGGCCGTTGATGCCAGCATTTGTGCGCTCTGTGACGTTTAAGAGCTTGTCACCAGCCAAACCAAGCTCTGCTTTGCGCTGTGTGCAGAGTACCTCCTGGTGGAGCTCCTTGTGGAGTGATGCTGCCAATACACACTTCACACCCAATTCGCACCCACACCTGACTGCTGCTCCTGTACCCAACTCCCTTCTCTCTAGAGCTAAATGACTGGGCTCAACACCAGCACTGACCAGGACCCCTGTTTCTGGGACAACTATGACTGCTACTTTGACAATGTTGCTCATCGCTTTTGAAGGCCTCACCATCTGCATCCTGGGCAACATTATGAGTGCCAACATCCTGGCACACCTTGGCAATGAATGCAAAAGCCTCTTCCACTGCTATGAACACAAGTGCCACAAGGGTGACGCCTGGTAGGCCTTACCTTTCACACTAACACAGATGCCAAGCAACTCCTCACGTGTGGTAAGACATACCTCCCTGGCTGCTCCATCATGAAGAAGGCCAAGGAATGTTCCAACCTTGTTGTCCTGACCTTCATCATGATGAGGAGACCAGTGATGACGACGGAACCAGTGATGACACTCTGGAAATCAATGCCAGTGACAACAATGATGATGTGCCCACGCCTATTGATAGTCTCAAGCAACCCTGCCCTGTCCTCCTCCTGGCCGTTGATGCCAGCAACTGCTCACTGCGTCTCATCTAATTAACTTATATTTGTTTACCTGGAAATCACGTCGCATTTTAAATTTTTAAAGATACAGTACCAAAAGCACGTCGGGCTAACAATTTTTTTTTTCGACGTAAACGTCGTCGGCGCAAAGCACGCATTGCCAAAAACTTTTTTAAACGACGAACACGAGGGTACGCTAATCTATTAAAAAACCTATTAAAAGTCCGAGCAAAAACATCTTTACGTACAATATACGATTTGCCCTTTAACCGGCGTAGTTTAAAAATATACCGTTTCCATACACGAAGCCTAAATACGCGCGACCGTACAAGGTAAGCCTTCAACGCAAAAAGATAGGAAATAGTGTTGAAAAAAATTATAGCTTTTTTCGACTTCTCGTTAGCGGGGAACCGATAATTAGATTCAACCATAAATGAAATAGTGTCGAATAACGATACCGAAGGGATGTGTAGACGAAAACACTCGTGAACTACGAAAGCACTTTCGGAAGGCGAAAAAATAAACATAATATGCGGAATAAAAGGAAAAACAGAACGTCTTTTTTTATAGAGTTTGCGATTCGTTAAAAGACCACGCACTAGCCGTTTAAATGTCATGGAAATACGAGAAAGACTGTGTTTTTTTCAATGAAAATTAAAAAAAACTTTAACGAAGGACCAAAAATAACCGACTCATTCACTAAGGCACAAAAACCCTTACGTGCTAAAACATTAAAGGCAAAACTCAAAGAATTACGTAAAAAAGAATAGGTATAATTCAAATTATGGATATAAACCCGATTCTGCCCGCCTAAAAGAAAATTTGAAACACGAAAATCTCAGTGAGAAATATCATAACCTACGAAAGAACCGGGCATTAACAATTGTAACAAAGTCAAATTTAAAACAGTTCCTTTATTGAAGAAAATCATTAACCCAAATATTCGAAAAAATAAAAATTCATTTTGAAAAGCATAAACGATGAAAAATCAACTAATAAAAACAAACTAAAACAAAAAATTAAAGATAAAAGAATTAAATTAGGGAAAGGAATAACAACCAACCGATTTTTGAAAGAAAAGTTTTGATTCATTAAAAAAAACATTTCTTAAAAAATGTACACAAAAGGACATAACAGTAACATAGTCGACAAAAGAAATATAGAAATATAAACAAACCGCAAATGACTCGCCAACGAATATAAAAAAAAAAATTTTGGAAAAAAACCTACCAAAGGCGGAAGGCCTAGTAACGAGACTAAAAAAAAACGAAAAAAAACGACATAACTTTATGGTTCCGAAAAACAAAAATAAAATCATAAAAATTTCGTACCAACGGCTGTTGAGTAATTGGACAACGCAAAACAAACAAACACATAATAAAAACAAGCAAAAATAAATTAGAAATAAACAAATAATACAACGAAAAAGACCAGATTTCAGACGTAGAATTTCCCAAAAACATATATACCAGACCCGAACTGTATACGGAAAAAAAAGCAATTTGACGTCGCAAACTTAACTGATTAAGTAACTGCACACTACCGAAAACCAAAGAAAGAAGACCAAAAACAAAAAAAACCAAAATAACCCTAAAAACGAAACTTTTGACAAAATATAAAACAAAATACCAAACTGACCGATTTTTGAAATAACTGCTAAAAAGGACAAAACAAGTTCATTAACGCCCTCAAAAATATCGGCAAGCCACCAATGAAAAGGTGCAACACCAATTTTAATAGAAAAACCAATTAAAAAAAACATAAAACCAATATAAACTAATGTATCACTAGAAGCCCCTGTCGAAAACACAAGAAAAACGTCATCAAAAACTATAGAATTTCGGGCGTAAAACATTAAGGATATACCGAATAATAACACACTTGAAGCGAACCCATTTAGTATAAAATACTTCCAGGCAGATTCCGTTGCCTTTTTAGAATGTGAATCATAGGCCATTAAATAAAACAAAAGGATGGCTTGGGTATAAAGAGATAAAAAAAGCATCAAAAAATCGTTTGCTGAAATTAACAAAAACGAAGTGAGTAACAAACTTAAACAAAGTATTAAAAATTCATTTGGTAAATAGGCCAAATTTTTTGGATTAACTAGGTAAAACAAAAAAAGAATTACAAACGTGAACAAAACAAATGTCTTAAACACATAAGAAAAAAATCAAAACGCAAACCACCTTGGTAATAAAATACCACATTTGTTGGAAGAAGCATAAATAAAAAAACAATGGAAATTAAAAGAACTAATGCCATTAAAAGAGATAACTTCCTTGTATTATAATAAAACAACCGGCTAGACGGATGATTTACACGAAAATTTGAAAAATAACTAAGAAAAATTACAGTAAAAAAAACGAAAAAAAAAATAACAATTTACGGAATAAAACAAAAAAAAATTAAAGATTTCATTAAATTTTTAATAATAAGTTAACACAGAACATTCAAATTCGATCGAAGAAACAAATGACAAAGTGAAAGAACTTTAGAATTCTTAGACAAAGTGTCACCTTTATACGGAGAAAAAACACCATGATTTAACGGCAAATTAGGCAAACGAGAAATTTTAGGCCGCAACCCTAAATATTGGTAATCAACGGCATAAAGAGGGAATTCATACCATAGCGAACGAACAAGCGAGCTAAAAGAAGATCACACAGAACATCCCCCGCAACGCTCAACATAGCCCGAAAAATTTTTCACGAAGATCGAGCGTGGCGGAACTTATCTAAATGAAAAATACAATTAGCTCTTTGGACCACACCACAAATATTTACAAATAAAGCATTTGTCTCAACAAAAGTCGTGGACGGAAGCAACACATCAGCTGTTAACTCTAAGTGACGATCACCGTGATGACCATGATAAACGGTTATAGCCAAAGGAGACTTAGTTTCAACAGGTTGGCAATTTAAATAGTATTGTAAACTAAATATGTTTTCGCCTAACCTCATAGAAGGCATTGTTACATTCAAGAATTGATTATGCAATACAGAGACAGAAGAAGCATATGTATTTCGCCCTTCCCAAACAGAAAATTGATACAAATTTGAATTCAAAAAGGTGGACACGAATAATGAAGCAGAAAGCATGAGCGGAAATTCAAACAATTGAAACAGGGAGGAAACTCAATACTTACCCCTAACCACTTTGAATCGAGTATAAGCCTCATTACCTGCATGCTTATAAAAATAATTGTTAAACGGTGTTGAACCAGAATATACAGCTAGTGTGTTATTTTTCAAAAAAGAATTGCGAAATAAAATATTTAAAACAGGAGATTGATAACGTATATTTAAGTTATCAAAATATAACAAATCAGCGAACTCAATATTAGCAAATAAACTACTCGGTCAAAAGGAAAGGCAAGCATCATAACACTGCGATAACTGGTTAGATGAAAAAAACTGAAGAAAATTACGAACAGAAAAACAAACTTCAAGACTTTCCGAAGGGCCGGAGAAAGCGCTGAAAAAGAAAAATGATTTTTTAGTAAACACCAGTTGGTCACGAAAAGAAGCCAACATTTTTTTCAACACACCAAACGTATTACGTCAACTAAGTGGGACAAAAAAACCCGAAACTTTAACAAAAGGTGACGCAATTCGCTGACGATAAAGACCATCATAAAAAAAACGAAATTTATCTGAAATCCAATCCAAATTGAGCACGCTATTTGTGCGCGGTAGTATACGAGCAATAGATGTTCCACGAACATCTACACGAATAGCAGAACATAAAGAATCTAAAGGATCTACCGTAAAAACACTACGTAATTCTCAAGGACGTGCAGTAAAAGCATAGGGTTTTGAAGTTGATGCCCCGACAGGATAGAGGTCTATAACATTACCAGAAATTTCCGAAGCAAACAATTTTTGAATATAGAAACCGACTTGCATACTAGCGCCGCGGCCAGTAAGCCCTAATGCTGAGATCCCAGCTACTTCGGTCGCAAAACGCACACAACGTGTACAATGGATACAACGATTCATAATCGTCTTTATCAAGGGTCCGCAATTTTTATTTTCAACGGAACGCTTAAAATCATAAAAACGGCCACGATCACCACCAAAAATCATAGATTGGTCTTGCAAATCACATTCACCACCCTGATCACAAATAGGACAATCCAACGGATGATTCGCTAATAGAAATTCTAAAACGCCTTCACGTGATTTTCGAACGCGCAGACTATTAGAATAAATCAACATATTGTCAGCCAGCGGCATCGCACACGAAGCCACGAGCTTTGGGCTTTCTTCTTCCTCTATTGAACACATCCGACAATTCCCAGCAATTGATAATTTCGAATAATAACAAAAACGTGGTATTATAACCCCTTTCATGGAACAAACCTGAATTAAATTTAAAAGTGCCCAAGAGTCACTTACCTGATATTCGTAATCATTTAAACTAAACCGCATTAATATCTAAAAAATGAAAATGTCAACGAAGCTCATTCTAACTTATGCAATACAATATTTGGACAAATACCAAGCACAACCGTTAGAATAACACACGGAGCTAAAACCCAAAATTCACGCTCAGATAAATCAGAAAAACGCAAAAGTGCGTGCGTATTGACAGATCCAAAAAATAGTCGATTATACAATCAAACAGAATAAATAACCGAAAAGACTATACTTATTAAAACAAAAAACGTACAGAACATATTTTGAAAAATAAAACCGCCCAACACCAACACTTCACCAACAAAATTACTCGTCCCGGGAAAACTAAAATTCGAAAGAATTAGTATAAAAAAACATACCGCAAAAATAGGCATAAAGTATGCAATACCACCAAAATAACGAAGTAATCGTGTATGGTATCTGTCATATAAAACACCAACACAGAAAAACAAACCGCTTGACACAATTCCATGACTCAACATTAGAAAAATGCTTCCTAAAATACCCACAGTGCTATAATTAAATATTCCTAACACAACAAAATTCATATGAGATACCGAAGCATAAGCTATAATTTTCTTCAAATCAATTTGGCGAATAGCTGTTAAAGACGTATACAACACTGCTAAAGTCGAAATTGCGAAAACAAATGGATTAAAAAAATAATTTCCTATGGGTAAGAGCGGTACAACAAAACGCAAAAATCCATAGCCCCCCATTTTCAACAACACACCAGCCAAAATGACCGAACCTATAGTAGGTGCTTCTACATGAGCCTCGGGCAACCATATGTGAAAGGGAAACATAGGTGTTTTAATAGAAAAGGCCATGAAAAAACAAACCCATACTAACAACTGACGCTCTGGGCTTAAGGAACACATATTCAACAACAGAACATTTGTAGTACCTGTATTTGCATAAATTAACGAAACAGCTGCCAGCATAAAGAACGA
>JAVKOQ010000698.1:0-17630 GCA_031835245.1 Balamuthia mandrillaris
ACGGATATGTATTCACTGTACATTCACTTTACTGGAAGTGAGAATCCTGAGATTCAACTGCGAGCCCTGCAAGGCATCGGCAATCTTTTCATTCGGTGCCCGCGCTTGATGTTGAAGCCACAAACGAACCAGTTACTGAAAAAGGCATTGCAGTCAGAAGATCCCAAGATACGACTACAAGTACTTAAAAACTTTGTTCTGTTCTTGAAAGAAGAGGAAGAACGAATAACAAAAATGGGAGCTAACAATACTGAAGGTATACGCACGTCATCCCCTATCTTATCTCCTCTCTTTGGTCATTCGTCTCACCCAACGAAAATCAAAAAAGGGGGTGGGTCAGGACTTAATTTGAGCAATTGCTCGATTGAAGGCATCATGCAGTCAGATGGCGATGAGTTATCACAAGATTTGGAGAAACCGTTAGATGACTTGTTTGTAGAGATGGACCACAGTGACTCTGGGTTTGCACACTCTCATTTTTTAGGGCTTCTTTTTTTAATTCTGTTTTTTCCAATGCAGCGTAAGCAGCGGAGTGTTGCAAACTCATCTGCCAAAAATACTAGAGCAATGTATGGACCCAATCAAGGAAGTAAGAGCAACTGCTGTGGAAGTTCTTGAAGTTATTTTTCGTCAAGGTCTGGTTCATCCTCTTCAGGTAGTTCTCTCTCTCTCTCTCTCTCTCTCTGTTTCTGTTAGTACAAAGAGTTAAGCAAAAAACAAAAGTGTGTTGCACATTTAGTAGCATTGGAAACGGATCAAGAGCCCTCCGTGGCGGATCGTGCTCACAAGCTTATAATTAAACTCACTGAAAAGCATCCTACCTTCCTTTCGAATCGGTTTGTGCAAGGCATTGAACTCTCTTTCAACTTCCAGCAACAAAGCTTTGGCAAAGTTTGTGGTAAGTGTCATAAAACAACTACATTTCAACAGTTATTGTTGCGTTCTTTCTGATTGTTTCTCTTGATGTTCGCAGCGTATACCACGGATCAAACGGGTGGCGGTAATGTTTCAGTGTTAGGCAAGCTCTATACTTTGTTTAGCGGCAAACGAAACTCTCGTCAACAATTTTTATCTTCAGTGTTGAACCTCTTTGAAAAGTCTACCACTCAAAAGGTTATCTCCCTTTTTATTCTCTTTTCCTCTCCTCTCTCTTCACTTATCACTTATTTTTTTTCTGGTAACAACAGAAAAAGATGGTTAAAATCGAGTTCTTCCGCTATATAGCTGAAGCTCTTGTCAGTCTTTCTTACACCTCCAGTGACGAAGTGCTGTACATTATCTACTGTGCCAACCGGATCATCTCGTTGGAAGGCGGCACAGTGCTTTCCCAACTGCAAAAGCTGTATTCCAAGAAAGCGACGCCGGACCCGGCCGCCATCGCCAAATCGAAAAAGTTGTTCATGAAGGCTGCCAAAGTGATGATTCTCCTCACGATGAAGCAACTTCTGAAACAGGCTTATGGCTTAACTAATAGGTGAGATTTGCTTTTCCAAATGAGATTTTACCTGTTTTTGGGCTCATGCATAGTTTTTTTTAAAAAAAAACAAAAGCAAATGCAAAGAGTATCACCCGAATGAACAATCTAAGCAGCCACATAAGAAAGCTGATGCAGGACTGTTAAACTTTACCGAAGCCAACTCTCCTTTTGCAGCAGTGCCCACCTTCTTTAACATGAAAAACAAAGCAGAACTACACCAATTTTACAAGACGGTACCTTCGTTCTCTCTATCTCTATCTCTCTCTTTGTTTCCAGCATTTTAAATTTTGAAAATGTAGTTCAAAGAAGCAACACAGAACGATGAGTCAGACTACAACCCGGCAGCAGCCAGCAATGGAGGAAGGAGAGGCGGAGGGCGCCAGACCGCTTCCAGATCCAAACGCAAACAACAGCAACAGGGCAGCGATGACTCTATTGAGGAAGACGCCACTAATAGCAACACGGCTGCCACAGAAAATATTCAGGAAGGCGGAACCGAGCACGAGGAAGAACCTACAAAGAAGCGAAGAACAAAGAAAAGCGGAAGCAGTCATGGCGGTGGTGGTGGAAGGAGAACACGAAAGGCAATCACCAACAATGGCAGTGGAAGGAGTGGTGTTGGATCTAAGCGGAAACGTAGATGGGCTGATGAAGAGGAGGAAGAGGACCAAGGCAGCTCTGATGGCGATTACATGCCTGCTTAAGTAAATGAATCGAAAACAAAAGAGAGGGGAGAAAAGAGAGAATGAGATTATTCATTCATTCCTGCACTCATAACTGCAAAGTCGAATGGTGGCGAAGGTAAGCAAGCATCTCAGGATGCCGTAGACACGACGCAACAAACGGGGTTAGAGGAATGCTGGCGCCCGTTTCTTCATCATCGAGAAGCACTTCTCCACCTCCTCTTCCTCTTTCTCTGCTTCCTCCTCCCTCCGCTGGTTGTGTTTTAGCTTGTTTGGCAGTGTTTTTGTGTGGAGAGAGACGAGCGAGAAGATGACTGAGGCGAATCCAGTGTAGGCTTTCCATTTCCTTATGAACACTCAGTAATCCTTCGTCACCGTTTTCAGAAGGTTGGCCCACTGCAAGCTTATGCCTTTCCGGCAGCCGCACTGCCCACTCTGTCATTTTTGGAGGTGTGAGTAACACATGAATTGGTTACAAACCTTGTACGAGTAACGGTATGGATTGGTTTTAAAAGAAAGAACGAACCAGGAGTTGCGGTTGGAGGCAGCGGCAACAAGTAAAGGCAGTATTTGGCGGGAAGGTACCAGAAAATGTCGGCACTGGGAGAGGTCATTTGAGCACGCAGTTGCTCCTTTTGGGATGTGGTGAGAACGTTGCCGCTTTCCTCTACAAACTCTCGAAGGGCAGTTTCTGCTGGATCCAAGTCACTTTCATCCCTTTTGCCTCCTATGGTTGGTTTTGCACGTTGAGAAAAGCTTAGCAGAAGGATAAAGAGGTGGAAGCGAACCTAGCAAGCAAAAACCGAGCTGTCCGATAGGGTCGCTCCTGCTTGATCTAAGTTCCTTTCCGATCAAAACGTGAGGCTCTGCTTTTGTGGAGCCTGGCGATGTTGTCGGCATGTGCGAGAACAAAAGTACGCCACCAGCACGATAGCCAGCAACCTCCGTGTTTCGGAGGCTATGAGCAAGATAGCTATCGCTCAACTGCATCGCCCAACGTCCACCACGCGCCGCATTTCTAAAACTCACTACAAAAAAGATACCTTGCGGTTAACTCAACTTCTAAACTCAACGGAAGAGTACAGAATGCTGTGCGTGTACTTATTCTTTTTTTTGGGGTTCACTTTCTTCTTCTTCTTCTCCGTTGTGACTGCTACTTTTTTCGCCGATTTTGGTTGCCGGGGCAACATCGCCGAAATCCCGCGTAGAACTAAGATGATCACGATCGTATCGACGGAGAACCTCGCCGGAGTTCATACCATTGGTAGAGAATAACATTTTTTTTCTAAGCTAGCAAAATTCAGAACGCCATGCCTGTCTAAAGAAAGCAATTTTAAAAAAGCAGAAGTGATAAAGGGAGCGCTTTCTTGCAGGTGGCAAAAAAAAGGGGGAACTTCTTTTTTGCTTCTCTGCGTGTCTCTTCTGCCTGCAAGCCATTTTTTTCCCCCCATTCTTCTCTCTCGTCCCCTCATTCAAGGAAGGATGAAGTTCTTATTCTTGCTAGCTGCGGCGCTAGCCTTGGCAAATGTACCTATTCTGGACGCGCAGTTCTCTGTGTGCTCCGGAAACGAAGGGCAATTTGAAATAACGTGTTGTGGTGAGGGCACATCTTGGGATGCTGGCTATTGTAATAGTGGAGACTTCACAAGCTTGTGCCGTACGTTTCTTCGTTCCAACTCTTTTAACGTCGCTCCTTTGTTCTGCCCTACCTCACTTCATCCTCCTTTTGTGCATCCTTGTCATCCATCTTCTTCTCTATTTTCATTTTCTCAACATCATACGCACTTGTTAATATATGTTGGTACTGAATTTTCTCGATCTGTGATGGATGGGTGCAGAGCTACCAGTTGCAGTTTGCCCACAAGAACAGCTTCGAGCACGGATTCAAGCCGAGCGTGTCTATGAGAACGGTGTGGCCAGCGGCATCAACACCTACAGGCAGTCCAACAAGGATTACTCCCGCAGAACAAAGGCCGTCCGCCCTCCACTCGAGCGAGTAGCCAACCTCTCTCGCCTGGCCCGTGGTCATGCCTGTTGGGCGGCAGAGGAACTCGGTACTATGTACCAATACCAGGAGCAAAGGTTCCAGTTGATCTACAACAACGCCCTTGACTTCAACCTCATTCCCTTCTTCGACAACATCCCCTGCCCTCTCGTCGCCGACATTGCTGAGTTTGGCGCCATCAGACCTGACCCTGACACCTTCTTGCGCTATTTTGAGAGCCAGAAGAAGTCCATGCTCAACGGCAACTTCAACACAATGGGTGTAGGAGCTTATATTTTGGAAGACTCGGATGACTACTTGTTCCACGTTATCTTCTTGTTGGTTGTGGACGACTCTACCTTTGGTGATTGTTCTGCGAGGGCTCGTTAAGTAAACGAAGTGGGGTTTGAATATTTTTCTGGACTGGGCGACTAACAAAGAAGAAAAAGATGCAGAAGATAACAAGATGGCTTGTAAACAAACAACAGAATATTAAAGCCGCTCTTTTAGAAGATTATGGAGTTCCCTCCCCTTGAGGAATGTGAGAGAGAAGTAACGTTTTGTTGCTGTGGTGGTTGCAAACCTTCTTTTATTAGCTGGATGCAAAGGGAGATATTTACTTGGCGTATGTGTTGACGAGGCGTGTAAACACAACCTCTCTGGTTCGTTGCATCTTCTTGACAAAAGCAGCTGCCTTGTACGACGAATTCTCCGCATTGACCACTAAAAGAGCTTCATAAGAAATGGAGAGAGAGAGAGAGAGAGAGAGGGAGAGAGAGAGAGGAGAGAGGAAGAGAGAGAGAGGAGAGGAGAGAGGAGAGGAGAGGAGAGGAGAGGAGAGGATTGGAGAAAAGTACGTTTTGCAAGAATCATTTCTCTAAAGTCTTCAGATGCTTCAAAGACAGGCGGATTTGGAAGATGAGGAGAAGAAGGGGGAACGTCCTCTTTGGTTGTTACCATTACCCTTAAGACAAGAGGTCAATAAACGTCACAAGGAGAGAGAGAGAGAGAGAGAGAGAGAGAGAGAGAGGAACCTGTAATAGGTAGGATGGGCAGAGGAAGATTCACAGGGCCAATGCTCTTCAGCAGCGAGCATGCTGTCGATCTCCATTCGCGACTGTCTTCGTGCGGCTAGTTCATCCTCTGAGACCATTAACGAGGAAGAACTCGTGTCGCTTCCTCGTCTTTCACGTACCACACCAACAGCTCTTTGTTCTCCTCTTAAATCGGTGGCCAAGGCATCGCTTCGAAGATGAGCAAAAGCGGATCGGTGCTCCTTCTCCAATTCATTTAAATCATCATCATCAAACTCGTTCTTTTCGTCAGTCTCAACATCATCGTCATCATCGAAGTCGTCGTCTTCGTTTCCTGTTTCAGTGCTAGCTTCATCCGATTCCCTTCGGGGAGAAGGTACCTCCTCCGAAGCGCTATCACCATCAGCATACAGCAGCTCACACCCTTCAGCGAGTTCTTGCGGTTCCTCTTCAAATTTTGCGATAGCTTTCGACACGACCAGATGCGGTGGATTGGACTGCGAGCGCTGGTTTCTTGGGAAAAGGAAGGAGCCAATCCTCGTTCGTCCTTTGTCTTCTCCGCTGTCGCTTGCGCCAGTAGAATCCAAAGACCCTTTTCGTAAGCAGTTTTCCTTCAGGAGTCGCTCCTGGAGTTGAGAATCGCTAATGGCAAGTGATCTAGAAGGCGTAGGAGTCTTTGAAGAAGAAGACTCTCCTCGGACCACTGACGAAGTCTTGAGATGAGTTTCCGAGCGACTTCCTTTGCGGAAGATCTCTTTGCCTCTTTCTGGATTGATGACCCTGTTGTAGCGTGCAGCTGCCGTGGGGCTGTCCTTTTCGCTGTCCGAAGCGGGTCTCTGTTTATCCATCAAGCCCTTGGAATGTATGTTCAGCAGCTTGCTCTTCCGTTTGTCCTTCTTATTCTCCAGATCCTCTATAAGTTGTTGCTTGGCTTGGAATTTTGCTTCAGATGTCTTCCTTTGTTCTTCCTGCTTTTGTTGCTCTGTTTTCCGTTTGGTATCGATAAGCGGCGATTGCGATGGCGTAGTTTCCGTTGATGTTGGCAGTTCACAGGCTTGCCTTGATTCTGGGGGAACTTTTTCCTCTCTTACAACCATGAACACATCTGCGAGGCGAGAGAGCGTGCGCAGTTAGCATCCCTGCTGGTTGAACAGGGGAACAAGAGCTACAAACGTAAAAATTCAGAGCTGATACAATCAGGGAAAAACGTTGTGGGTCCATCTTGAAATACTATACAACACACATCATTGCCAATGTGCCGCTTACGCTCCAGCTAAAATGCAAGTGGAGCGAGAAAAGCCGGTTATTATGGTACTGATAGAGAGAATGCAGCAAGATGTGGCGAAAAAATGTACCTGCTGCTCATTGTGTGACGTATAGGGCAAAAATGTTGAGACATGGAAGTGAATGTCTTCATTATCACATAAAGTTAGCAACCCAAACAATATACACACGAACAAAGCAATACTTACTTAAGTTTTCCCACTTGGCGACAAGTGAATACTTTCCGGTTTTGTTGTCTAAGCAAAATAAGTGAGTAAAACTTTAAAAAAAGCAATAGGTAATACATACTATTTACATCCAGTCCGGCGGCATATCCATCCCAGCCCTGCAAAAAAATCTTATCGCCAATAGTTGACAGGAACTTACTAAATGCTCTGCTGCCATGTTCTGTACGGTTTTTTGTTTGATGAAGAGTGAGCAATAGGTAACTTGTCCGAGGGGGGGGAGGCTTACCATTGCCAAACATTTCTTCTTCCGTGGTTTGGCCACCCTTGCAATACAGGATTCCAAACTTGTAGTTGTGGATTGTCTTCATGCACTATAAGTCAGAGAAGAAATAAAAAGCCAAGAAGATAAAACACGTACACAAGAATCCTCAAACTCGAGAAGTTCTTCTCCCAGCTTTGGATCACGAACTAGTTTCATGAGTTCGGGGGTGATGCGCTTGTCCACTAAATGAGAGAGAGAGAGAGAGAGAAGAGTTAGAAGGAAATACTTGTAAGTGTCATTACTCAAAGCAAAAAACATAGTTTTTGTTTTTAAAAAAAACAGAAACCGTACGCCTAGAAAAGATCAGTTTTTTATTGGGATTGGAGCCTCTGAAGTCCTTCTTTGTGAATGTCCTCATTTCTACAGACTGCGAGCAAGAAAGAGAGCATCACAAGTGAGAACTAGTTCACATTGTTGGAAAAATCGCAGTGGGCAATGTATCGCTTACCTCTTTGCTACGAAACAGAACACCCCAACATTCTTTGGCCTTACGGGCGGTACCATGCCTTACACGTCGTTGAGAGGGCTCTGAGGGCAATCCTGATAGCTTGGTGATGGAAATGATCACAGGACCCATTTCTGGAATGATTCCGCAGTAGTTTTGATGCGCTATTACCGAACCACATGTAAACTTGTTTGTTAGGTGCTATGCACAATAGTCCTCAGAGAGAGAGAGAGAGAGAGAGAGAGAGAGAGAGAGCCAAGAGTTAGAAGGAAATACTTACGCTGACGCCAAAAATAATCTTTGTAATACGTGTTATTGTGTTCCAAGTTTTCTTTGTCAAGTGCATATGCTTTTCCCTCCACATTCTTCTCCTGTTGTACAAGCAAATAGAAGCAGGGCACAAGAAAATGAATCATAAACAAAAAAACATCACAAAAGACTATTGTGCGCACCTTGAAATGGTAGACAGGGTTGAGGGTTCTGGACTGGGCCTTTTCTATAATGTAACCTTCTCTCTTTCCAACAAGAGGAACGCGAGTAGAAGAAGTGGGTGAGTCCGGAACCGGACCATCTCTTTCTCCCGATCGAGGAGTAAGCGGAGGGGATAGAGCACTTTTCATGACGATGCTGTTGCTGCTGGAGGTGGAAGTGGAGTCCCAGGAAGAGAGCTGCGCTTCTTCGATTTCGCTGTCCGTTCGTTCCTTTTCCAACTTGAGTTGCTTCTGTTTTTCCTGCCAAAGAGCTTCTCTTTCCAACCGGGACAACTTCTTAGTTTCCTTTGCCACTCCAAAGTTTAAGATCTCTCTCACCACTATCACAAGAAGCAAGCAACAATGAGTAGGGAACAATACAAAAACACAAACAAAAAGCAAACAAAAACACAAACAAGAAGCACAAAAGAAAGAATGAAGACAAGAAAGCAGTACTGAGTCGGAAGGCTTCGACGACATTCTCTCCAGTTTTGCTGGATACCTCGATAAGAGGGCAACCCCAAGTGAAGGTTAAACGTTGCCCTTCACTGGTCAGCACTTGGCGCGCCGAATCACCTCCTTCGCCAGCATCTTCGTCCACTTTTTGTTTTGTTTTGTTTTGTTTTGTTTTGTGTTTTGTGTTTTGGTTTTTGTCGGTTGTTTAAGTAAATGAGGCAAGAGAGAGAGAGAGAGAGAGAGAGAGAGAGAGAGAGAGGGAAGGAGAGAAAAGACAACAACGAGAGAGAGAGAGGAAATATACGCTGAGTTCCAACAAGGAGTAAAGGCACCGATTCAGCTTTCTTTACAGACAAAAAGTGGTCGCGGAAATCGGTTACGGCGTCAAAACTTCCAGCATCAGCTATACTATACAATGCCATAAAACCGTCTAATAAAATGGATAAAACGGAGGAATGCTTCAGCGAAGTTACGTTAATAACAAGCCAAAGAATGAGTTCTAACCTGCCCAACTAAACCACTGCGGATAAAACTCGGTGTACATCAGGTCCCCTATAACGAAGAGAATAGTGTGAGCCTGATAAAGCGAATAGAGAATAGAATAGAAAGTACAGTACCAGCAGTGTCCATGATGCTTAACTTGTATGTCTCTCCGTCAACCTCCAATTCGTGTTCATGAAAATCCTCTGCATTGAATACGGATAAAAAATAGAAAGCGTTACACGCTGTTAAACAACTCCGAAAGAACGACGGAAGAAAGAGGACGAGAGAGAGAGAGAGAGAGAGAAGAGTAATGTACGTATAGTAGCGTCACATTCTTCGGAGAATTCTCCTGTCTTCAGTCGAAGGATTAACGCAGACTTTCCGATCTGAAGGCCTGCCAAACACTGTCGCCATAGGGTATCGTTAATGTTTATTTGACATAAAATCAGTTGATGTTCGTTCTTGTTTGGAAAAAAAGAGAAAAGGGGGAAAGCTACGCACTATTTTAAGCCCGTTCTCTTTGAAATACTTCTTGCGAGTTTCGAGGTCAGTACCCGGTCCGTCCGAAGGAAGCTCCGGCTTGACTTCTTCCTTCGCTTCGGACTGTTTGTCCACTGCTCTATCTTTCCTGTTCTTCGAACTGGATCTCTTTCTGTCTTTCTTTTCCTTCTTCTTTGTTGCCTTTTCTCTTTCCTTTTTCTCCTTCCTTCCTTCTTTCTTAGCCTTTTCTGTATCCTTTTTCTTGCTCTTCTTGTTGTCCTCCTTTGCCGAGCCTTTGCCAACAGCGGTCGAAGTCTTGTCGTCGACGCTTCCTTTCCTGAACCTGTTTGCTTGTTCCTTTTGTTTGTTGTTGAAACTTATGCTCCGCTGCAACTTCTTTGCATTCTCCTCCTGCTGTTGCTGCTCTTTCTTACTGCCTGAAAGAAAGGACTTCATGCCTGCCACTGTGAGCGTTAGCGTTCTTGTGCGCTTTACAGTTGAAAAACTCGGAACTAACCTGTTCTGGAACAACTATCGGCACGGTTCGCAAGCAAGATGTAGGGAGGCCGCCCAATTGTCCGAACAACGACAAAATTAATCATCGGATAACCGCACTATAAACATGCATTACCTATATATATTAATAAAGCCTCTGCAACGGCTTTTCGGGGAGGAATGTGTGTCGACACGAGGAAAGTCAATATGTGATCCACGTCGTCACGAGATAATTTATGTCGTCATGAGTTGGTTCTCCCTTTCAAAGAATTGGTGGCACAGACAACCACGACAGGAGTGGTGGCAGTGGGTTGCGTTTGGGTATTCTTGTCCCCACCAACGGAACAGTCTCTGCGTGGATTAAATGATTGCGAAGAATGCAGAGTCAATGTTGAACATTTTTTTCTGTTTTACCTTTATTGCGCTCTAGTAGCAGTGTAACACGCCATAAAACAACCTATTAAAACAAAAGTGTTAACAGCACCGGCAAAAACGAATGTTCGCACAAGAGAAGGAACCGAGAGGGAGAGGGCGACGCACGTCCAAAACAAAATAAATGTCTGAATGGAACCCATAAGGTAAGAGCAGCCACAACCAAAGGCAGACACGGAATTTTTGTCCCAATCATCAGGAGAGTCAAATGAGGGAGAGAAAGTGAAGAGGAGAGGCGAGGAGAGCAAACAGCAGAGAAGGGAGAACGAGAGTTTGAAATGTGGGATAGTGGAACAGAGACAAGGAGAAGAGAATGGTGAGTGACAAAGACAGCAGAGCTAGAGTCGCCACAACAAACGTAGACGAGAGAGCTTGCGGTACCATCAGTCCTTCAAACAAAGCCTCTGTCCAAATGGTCAGCCAGGAGGTAAAGTACGGCTCGGTGTTGAAGCCCAGCTTCACCCACAACACCAAGGACAGAAAGGCAGCGGCACCAAAGTAACACAAGAAGCCCGTCAGCCCAGTATATCCGATGATACCTGTACCACAACCAGCTACACACGCCACCAAAATACGACTGTGGAGAGCAAATGGGGGGGGGGAAGGCGTGTGCAGCAGTGTCACACAAAAGGAGAGGGCGATTCAGTTTTTGTGGGTTGCGTTAAGGGAAAGCGAGTGAGTGCACTTGACAAACAAACCTGAAGTAAACGAGTCTGTGGTTCTTTCGGATAGCGTCCAAGTTGTAGGACTTCTTTTCTTCCTCGCCGTCAGCTGCGGGGTGTCCTACGTTCGTCGCAGCCATCTTCCTTCTTGTTTCTTTCTTCTTCTGCAACGAGTTTATTTCGTGTCGTCGCGAAATTATCATCTGTCTCCTCTCCGCTCTCTTCTCCTGGCTCGTCTCCTGCGTACCTCAGATTCCTTTCAAGAGCTTGTAAAAATTTATTCTTGTTGCTTGCGCGGCACATAGACTTCGTATCTGGTTCGCGGGCTTCTGTAAACGGTGGTAGCCAAAGCGTTCTCTTCCACCCACTTGGGTCTTTTGATGACGACCCTATGCTTTGCCACTTTCATGGCCGCTTCAAACAGCTCAGCTGCATCCACGTCATCTCCTACCAGCTGGCGTGCCACCGTCATCCCTGCTTTTGCCAAACTCGTTCTTTTTTTCTTCGGCGCTGGATACATGCAATCGATATACTGATTGATATGAGGCAACTTTAGAGAATGTACATACAACGAACAAAGGAGAGGAGAAAAATAGAAAGAAGAACGAAGAACGAAGAACGAAGAAAGGAACATACCACCACATCAGGAATTTGGTCCTCAGGTAAGGATGGCATCAATGACTTTGAATCAGCATGGACCAGCCGCATGCGATGGAGGGCGGCTAACATAGCCTTGTCTTTGGAAGTCAAGGATTGGCTTTGTTCCAGTGCTGTAAAGTGCTATAACGACGAGTATTGTAGGTGGAGCGTGATTGAGAGAGAGAGAGAGAGAGAAACGCACAGCTAAGGCCCTTTGCAATCCATCGCGTATGAGAGCATGAACTATTGGATTGCGTTCCACAACAGTCACTTGGCAGCCTAAAAAGGCGGCTATCAAAGCATCCTGCGCTAATCCTTGTGAAAGAAATAATAGGATATTCAAACAACAGAACAATCAGTATGTGTAGAGGAGCGCAGGAGGAGGTCTTTCTGTGTCCAACTCTAATATTACTTACCACCGGTGGCATCAAGCACTTTCACTTGGGTGGACCGCAAGGCCTTCGGCACTATTGCTAGATGAAAAGGAGAGTCTTTGCAATTGCCATACTTGGCCCTATGCACGGCTTCGCTCTTCACAAAGTCGCAGTAAACGGGGCCTTTGTTCGATTCTTGCGGAAAGCCTGGTTGGTGCACTACCCTCAATCCTTTGTGTGTCACTTCCAACAAAAACTCATAAAGTGTAACGTCTTCCTTTCCATCACTTGTTGTTGCTAGGCCTTCTTCCTCTAGTTTATGTTGTTCTTCATCTCTGACGCCTTCCTCCTGATTTGCATTTGCTTCGTTTCTTGTGCTTTCTTGTGTTTCGTCCTTCATTGTACGCACTTCATCTTTCTCTATGTTTCCAGATGAAAACAAAACTCTTCTCAGCATGGAAGTGGTGCTGCCAGAAGAAGCTTGCCCTCCTCTTGCTGTTGGCAAGGTTTTTGCGCCAGCATCTTGCCGTTGTGTGCCTTGGTGTCGTCGGACGAGTATCCGGTGCATCTTATTCGCTTGCTCCACGCTCAACATTGGAAGACGAAGCTCTTGGGCCAACTCCTGCGCCTGCTTCTGCAGTCCCTTTTCCAACCTCTCTTTTTCTTCTCGTGTCAACTATGTTTGAAAGAAAAAGGAAGAAATGAGACAGAGAAAACACAGAAGAGAGGAGACCAACCTTGAAAGTTTTTGCCTCTCCTCTGGTTTGCCTGGTAGCCTTTTCCTCTTCCTCTTCATATTCTTCTTCCTCCTCCTCCTCCTCGTCCTCTCTTGTCTCGTTTTCCAGCTCATCGTTTTCAAGTGTTAGCTGATCAGCGTTATCATTGTGCGAGAGGATGAGCGCAGGAGGAGGGCGATAAGTTACTGCCACACTCTTAGTGGGCGGCAACGGGTCGTGCAATGGACGAAATACTGGTAAGAAATAGAAAAAAAAACTCAAAGTTAGGAGACCAAGACAATGCATGCGTGTTAAAGACGTGCCGGTTGCAACGCTTGGCTGGCGCAGCTGTCCGTGCGCATAAAAACGCAGTGAGGTTCGAGATTTGTAGAGAAAACGAAGGCTGCGCGCTGTGTCACGTCTCAGTGCACCGCCCAGCCACAGGGTTAATACCGGACAGTTTACGGGACCACGAAGAGTGGGTCCCAACACAACCGGCGATGGCTTCATCTTTCTTGCTTTTTTTTTTGTTCCGCACAGAATTGTGACGACACGGATCCAAACAAAAAAAAACCGAAAAGGCAAAAAACCAATAAAAAAATAATTGGAGGAGGCCGGCATTGATCCGGCTACCTCTCGCATGCTAAGCGAGCGCTCTACCATCTGAGCTACACCCCCTTCGTTGGAACATTTCGTGATTTTACGCACAAAATATGGAAAAAATAAAAGCTGCACAATTCCATCCGTCAGTAGTTGGTCCAAAGTTTGAAGTTCAACGGAGACTTTGTGATGAGTTGGCCAGTTTGCCTTGTTGGTTGTTCATGAATGCTCACTTGATTCCTCGGACCTGATATCTTCGTCTGCTTCACTAGGTTTGCTAGCCCACAGGAGATAATTGACAGAGGTGTCTTGGGTAACAGACCATTGTCCAATGAGTGGGTCGTAGGCCATACCCGTCACCTCATGCAGCGTGAAATTGTGTCGCCGAAGAAGAACAGCTAGCTCCGTTGGTTGCACAAACTTGGACCAGGTGTGAGTGCCTTTTGGCACCCAGCCGAGAATGTACTCAGCACCAAGAATGGCAAGTGCGTAGGACTTCATCGTCCGGTTGATGGTTGACAGAAACAGGCTACCACCAGGCTTTGTTTTCAAGTTAGTCTAAGAAAGAAATACACAGAGAAAGAGAGAACAAACCTTGACGAGATCGCATAAGGTTTTAAGGAATACGTCCGGTTGGTTTACATGTTCGATGACTTCCATGCAGCACACTGCATCAAACTGCTTCTTCTCTTGCACCAACTGCTCTGTTATTCCAAATCAATTGGAATTGATGAATCATTAGTAGCCAACTTTGAACAAGAGCAAAGTGCGAGAAAAGAGCAAAAGGAAAGCTTAGGCAGAGAAGACAGGGAAGGGGGGGGGGGGAGAAAAAGAAACAATGAGCGAGTGAGCGAGAGAGCGAGAGAAGTACCAGCGGTAGTATGCCGATAGTGAAGAGTAGAGAGGAGTGGGTCTCCCTCCGCATGCCTTTGTGCAGTCTCTATGTTTGGAGCTGAAGCATCCACGCCCAAAACATTTCCTCCTAGCCGTGCCAAAGACTGATCCGTCCACCACGGAACCACAACGTCAGTCCCACATATAAAACACACAAAAAAGTAGTGGGCGGAGTGTTACCTCTGATAAAAGACCCACCCCACAACCAACGTCTACAATGTCAAGTCCTTTCAACGGCACGGGGGAGAGGGGATTATGGACGTGGTGCTTGGAGAGACAAAGGCGAATGTAGGCCACCCGTTTGGGGTTCATCCTGTGAAGGGGTTTCATGTGGCCCTCCGGGTTCCACCATTGCATTTGTGGATTGTCCGAGAGCCGCCGTATTTCTTCGGGGTCGACTGAAGAGGAGAGAGATGAAGACTCTTCATTTGTGGTCGTTGGGTGCTTCTCGCTTCCCCTTCTTTCTTCACTGGCTACGGGGTGTGCAGGTGAGGCTTCGTGAGCGGTTGTGGAGGCGTTGCGGAAACAAGGCACGTTGTGCTGGGAAGGCACTACAAAAGAAGAACGTTTGTGCCGCTTGAACAACAAGTTATTCGTTGCGGTTAGACTGCGAAAAGGCCAAGAAAAGATGGGCACTCTTCGTTCGCACCAACCACTACCCAAAACCAAAGCCTGTCTTCTCATCTCTTCTCTTTTATTTTATTTTATTTTATTTTTTGGTGATGGGACTCGCGTTCGACACTCGCCACCAACAAGGCTGTTTTAAACGGAAAAAATTGCTTTCGTTCCACCAAAGAGAAACAAGAGTAATTGTCGTCGTCTTCAGCATCAACACCTTCTTGTTCTTGTTCTTGTTCTTGTTCTTGTTCTTGTTCTTCTTCTTGTTCTTCTTCTTGTTCTTCTTCTTGTTCTTGTTCTTGTTCTTGTTCTTGTTCTTCTTCTTCTTCTTGTTCTTCTTCTTGTTCTTGTTCTTGTTCTTGTTCTTGTTCTTCTTCTTCTTCTTCTTCTTCTTCTTCTTCTTCTTCTTCTTCTTCTTCTTCTCTTTATTGTGTCTTGATTGTAAAAACGCCTGTAGCAAAGAGAACGAAGACGAAAGAAAAAAATTAGTTAGTTCTAGAACGAGGAAGAGCAGAAGAAAAAGGTAACTCACAAGTAGGAACGGCTGAAATGTCAGCAGTAACAGAGCAAGCAATGCCCAGGTTGTCCAATGCACCACGTATGATACCGCAGGGAAATGTGATATAGTTGGCGGCCAGTTCTGGAGATGCACCCACATGAGAAAGCCAGTGGAAGTGTTTATCTGTCAGCACGAACACCCCCTTTTTGTTTGTAGCGAGATCAGAACATGTACACAAAAAACCCAAAAAAAAATAGTGTACCTTGTGGTTTGTTCGCAGGTTATCAATGGATTTGTTGTACAAAGTGTTCCAAAAGTCTTTACACAGGAATTTGATACATTCAAGGGAAGTTTGCAGTCTCTGCTTGTCCTTTGCTACTCTGAATGTGCATAAGAAAAAGTAAGTCTCACACCAACAAAGACGCACATGGTTGTTTTTTGTTGTTGCAAACAAACCTTTCTACCATGCCTTGACCCACTCTGAACCCCAAGTTTTCCAATTTCTCGTACACTTGGGTGTTGGCAGCACTTCCGTTCCCGCCTTCCCCATTTCCTGCCGACTTAATGACGTAGTCCACCATTTCCATCATCAAAAAGTCAAAGCAACTGTGCCGTATCTCCCCGGTCGATCCCATTTCTTTTCTCCTTTCTTTTCTTTCACTGCGGCGATTTTTGTCGACGCTCTCCTGTCCTATCTCACATCGACGAAAAAGTGTTCTCTCCTGTCTTTCAAAAGTTGCATTGCGCGAAGGAACGCAAAAAAGAAGAACAGTGCTTTTGTTCTTTCTGCAGATTTTAAGCTTTACAACCAGAGTTTGAAGATAGATCAATGCTCACAGCCGAGCTTTGCGAAGTCCAACACCAGCGCCATCATCCTCTTCCACAAAGAAGTCGGGCATGAACTCTGTCTGACCTGGGGATACCGAGTACTCGGAGAGATCCGTCTTCCCAACGGCCTCCAGCACCTTGTCATCGATGAAGAAGTTGCCAGTGCACTCTGTTGATGGAGAGGTGAGAATGTAATAGGCAGCATCCGCCATGATCGATGGCTTTCGGCATCTCATCATTGCATCATCCCCTCCCAGCACGTTTTGAATGGCAGCGGTGGCTATTATTATCGCTTGAGATTAATCCAAGAAACTGGACAGAGAGAGAGAGAGAGAGAGAGAGAGAGAGAGAGCTGACAGAAGAATGAAGAAAGAAGAATGAAGGAAATTCAAACCAATCGCAGTCCTTGGCCACAAAGCATTGACAGCAACGCCATCGTTCTTTAAATTAAACATACATACAGTCAGTATAACTATGAAAGCAAAAACAAAAAACCAACAGCGCACGTGCCTTGAACTCAGCAGCCATGCCGAGAGCACACATGGACATGCCATACTTGGAAATGGTGTAGGCGGTGGTGTTCCTGAACCACTTGGGGTCCATGTGGAGCGGCGGGGAGAGGTTCAGTATGTGCGGGTTCCTGCCCTTTTTGGCACTCTCTATCAAGTAGGGCAAGCATGCCTGCGAACACATAAACGTAGCACGAGCATTAACCCCTTGCATCAAATCGTAGCGCTTCATCGGGACAGACAAAGTTCCTTTTTTTTTTTTTGTAGTGTTAGCCAACCTGCAGAAAAAAGTGTAGAGAAAGAGAAAAGAAACCTTTGGGAAAGATAGCACTGGCATTGTTGACGAGGATGTCGATGCCACCAAAGTGTTTGGCACCTTTGGCAACGGCCTCGCGCACTTCCTCCTCGGAGCGAACGTCCACTTTGAGGGGCAGCGCCTGTCCGCCAGCCTCCTCGATCTCCTTGGCTGCCGTGTAGATGGTACCAGGCAACGACGGATGAGGTTTATCGGTTTTGGCAGCCAGAATGATGTTGGCTCCTTCTTTGGCCGCTCTGTTATTTTTTGTCACAAAAAATTAAATCAGATGACGATGGAAAGAGAGAGGAGAAAAAACAAACTGACCTCAAGGCGATCGCCAGACCAATGCCTCGACTGGCACCAGTGATGAACAGGGTTTTGCCCTTCATGCTAAGGTCGACCTTGGTGCTGCTACCACTGCCAGCGTTCATTCTTCTGCCCTTCTCTCTCTCTCTCTCTTTTTGTTATCGTTGGGGGAGAAAATTCCCCGAGGACCCCGTGCTCCATGAGTGGTTTCAACCTAATTGATTTCAAAAGAAAAGTAGCGGGGTGGTCTTTTTGCCTCCCCCTTTGAGGTAAAAATCGGTTATTTGCTGGGGGTAATATGTTTGTTTTTTAGATTCTCGTCTCCTCTCTTTCTCCTCTCTCATCTCCTCTGCTGCCCGTTTGTCTTCCAGTGAAAACTAAAATGCAGGACAGAGAAGACAGGGCATGCAGAGAGGCCCTGGTGAGGCTTCGACAGGGGGAGGAGGAGGAGGGGGAGTACGGGGAAGCGAAGGAG
>JAVKOQ010000699.1:0-17446 GCA_031835245.1 Balamuthia mandrillaris
TCCATGAGAGAAAAAAACAAAGTTTTTCTTTTGCATTTGTTACCTCGCCCCAATACACACGTGACTCTTCCTTTCTATCTGTCTACAGTTCTTCTTCAGCCTCTTCTCCCTCAACCTTGTTCGTTTGTTCGTTGTCCTCTTCGTTCTTGGCTGCGCTTTTCTCGTCTTTCTGTTCTTCCCCCTTTCTCCTGGTCTGGTCTTCCTTTCCCTTCCGCTTTTCTTCTTCATCGTCCTCCTCTCTTCTCCTTCTGCTTCTGTTGTCTTTTTGGTGGTGTTGCTGCGGCTGTGGTCCTCCTTCCTCTTCCTCCGCTTGCAATTCCTCAAACTTATCATGCCCCCATTTCACTTCTCGCTCCTCTGCTGTGCTATTCCTCCCTTTATTTGTTTTTATTATGAGTTGAGCTGAAGAGGAGAGAAGCAAGAACGAACCTCTATGATAGGGGCGATAATGGAAGGTGTCGGAGGAGGAGCGGAAGGCGCTGCGAAGATCCCCTCCTCTCGTATTAAGGTGTTGTTGGGGGTTGTTGCTGGTTCTGTTGCTGCCCCGATCATCATGCTTTACCACCACCACACATACCACGCCATTCCATGAATAAGTGAAATAGTAGAGAGAGGGAAGAGAGAGAGAAGAGAGAGAGAGAGAGAGAGAGAGAGAGAGAGAGAGAGAAGGAAAGATAGAAAAAGAAATGAAGGCACTCACTTCAAAGAAATAACCGCGTCTGGGAACTGAGACAGGGTCGTCTAAACTCTGTCGTTGTCGTTTCCTCATATCATGACCTGCTCCTCTCCCTCCTCTACCTCCTCCTCTGCCTCCTCTCGTCGTCATGTGGCTGGCATTTCTGCTTCCACGTCTTTCCTCCCACGGACGGTGTTGGTGTTGTTGCGGTCTTTCTTGTTCTTCTTCCCTCCATCCTCTTTTCAACCCTCCTCTTTCTTCTCGTCTCGTAGCATATCCATCATTCCAATAGGAGCGTCTTTGCTGCCCTCTTTCTCCTCTCTCGTCTCTTCCTCTGTCGCGATCAGATCTTTTGCTTTCAATCCGACGTTCATCAAATGGAATACTTCTGTTTGGAAGCAAAAGAAAGAAAAAAAAAAAAAACAACAACAAAAAAAAGAAAAGACGACCAGCTCTCTGAGGAGAGGAACACACAACAAACGACCCATCTTACCTGTTCATTCTTTCCACCTCTGCACTTTTCTTTCCACTTCTTTTTCTCTGCTCTAATTTTTGTCGACAACCCAACGATTTTAATTTGGACCAATGGAAATTCATATATTTTGTGACGACAAATAATCGAAAATATATTAGGATAATCGAATTGGGCTTTTAAAAAATCGGATATCACTCAAAAATTTCAACCAAACCAAAAAAAAAAAGAAAGAAAGAAAGAAAGAAAAATGGCCACCAAACGAACAGCAGCAGCAGAGGCTGAGGAGGGAAGGGGAAGAAGAGGCGAGAGAGAAGGGGAGGCGGAGCGAAAGGACAGCAGCGGCCACAAGAAACGAAGAACGGAAGACGCAGAGCAACAAAATGCTATGCAGGAAGAAGGCTTGGCACCAAAAGTGATTCAACAGTTGAAGCGCTTGGGCCTCAAAGTGGAACCTTTTTCTCCTACTTCGCCTTCTTCATCCACTTGTTCTTCTTCGTCGTCGTCTTCTTCTTCCTCCTCCTCATCTTCGTCGTCATCATCTTCTCCCTCTCCCTCTCCCTCCTCAACCACAGCAGGCAGAGCAGCTCTGACGTCCTCCACTTCTTCCACCACTTCGCAGTCGCTCCCAAATGCGTTGCTTCACTGGAACTCCATCCCTTGGTCTTCTTTTCGTGTCTTTGCCTCCCCTTCTTCACGTACCTAGCCTCTCTGCTCTCCTCTCTGTTCTCTCATACTCGTTCTCTCTGCTCTCTCCTCTCTGCTCTCTGCTCTCTGCTCTCTGCTCTCTGCTCTCTGCTCTCTGCTCTCTGCTCTCTGCTCTCTGCTCTCTGCTCTCTGCTCTCTCCTCTCTGCTCTCTGCTCTCTCCTCTCTGCTCTCTGCTCTCTGCTCTCTGCTCTCTGCTCTCTGCTCTCTGCTCTCTGCTCTCTCCTCTCTGCTCTCTGCTCTCTCCCTCTCTCCCTCTCTCCTCTCTCCCCTCTCTCCTCTCTCCTCTCTCTCTCCTCTCTCCTCTCCCTCCTCTCTCCTCTCTCCTCTCTCCTCTCTCCTCTCTCCTCTCTCTCTCCTCTCTCACAACTTTCTTTCCTTTCCTCCCTTCCGTATGCAAACAGACTTGACAGACATACAGTTCCACGAGGCATGGGAGCTCGATTGCAACAACTTTGACAGAGAGGCAATGGGCGGTTCGGTGGTGGAAATAGGCTTTGGGAGATCTTCTCTCACCGACGAGGAAGAGGTCTTTCTTGCCGTCGCTCTCTCCGACATCAACTCTGATCCTCCTCTTTACATTGTTTCCTCCAAAGAGAAGCTCAACCACAGAGCAAAAACGAAGAAGAAAGTTGAAGAGGAGGAAGAGGAGGAAGAGGAAGAAGAAGGACAGCTGAAACTTTCAGAGTTTTTAAACGGATTAGAGCGAGAAGGAGAAGGAGGAAGACGACAAGGAGAAGGAGAAGGAAGGGTTTCGGAGGATGACACTTATGCAGGTTTTCTGAACACCTTTTTGACGGGCGAGGACTTGCCCGAAGATGAGGAGGAGGGCGATGAAGATGATGAAGGAGATCTAGACGATGAGGAGGAGGATTTGGAGTGGCAGGACGAGGATGAAGATGAGGACGAAGACGGACAAGAAGAATAAAACGAGAATTTATTACAGACAACGAGGAAGTATAGAAACAAGGAGAACAAGAGAAAGAATTGAAAGAAAAAGAAAGAGAATAAAGCGACGACGACAGAGAAATTCGAAACGATAGTAATATAAGACCATTTGCATGAGGAGGGAGAGAGAAGAGAGAGAAGTGAGCAAGAGCAACCAAACAGAGCAACAGAGAAAGAAGAACGTTTATGTATCAGTAATGAACGTAACACCTCTACTTTGCGGTCATACTCTTCTTATTCATCTTGAAAAGGCCATTTGCCGAGTCGTTTCATTTTCTTGACAAACTTTTTCATCTTCTCTTCGGTCGGTCGTTTGATGGAGGAGGTGGAGTAAGGAATGCCGCCAGCGTTGCTACACCTGCACGATGGGCACACGTTGCTCGTCTTCGCACACCACTTGCAGAAGAATGCTCCACAGTCAGGACACCACTGTTGGTTTAAAAAATTAGCAAAGGACAAGTAAGAAGCAGAAGAAGAAAGAATACGAAGCACGAAAAAGAAGTAGAGGACAAACGTTAATGTTGCTTCCAGAAGTGTTACAGGCTTTGCAGCTGCTGGGAGCCTTCTTGCGAACCGACTCGAGCTTGTAGTTGAGATAAAACTCCTCTTTCTTTTGCTTCAACTCTTTCTTGTCGTATTCTTTTCTCATACCATCCATTCGTTCTGTGTTTTTGCGTGTTTGTTGTGTTAAGTTTTGTATATTGAAGGAAGAAGGAGGGTGAGAGAAGCAGGCCAAACCCATGGAATGTTTGAACATGGCTACAGCATAACAGACCGGGATTGGCACAAGTCCTTCAACGTTACTCACTGGTAACGCTTCTCTATAGTAGCCGAAGAACGAGCATGAAGAGACAACATACGTTAAACGAGAAGAAGAGAACGATGAAGAGAAGAGAAGAGAAGAGAGTGATGAAAAGAAGAGAAGAGAACGATGAAGAGAAGAGAAGAGAACGATGAAGAGAAGAGAAGAGAACGATGAAGAGAAGAGAAGAGAACGATGAAGAGAAGAGAACGATGAAGAGAAGAGAACGATGAAGAGAACGATGAAGAGAAGAGAAGAGAAGAGAAGAGAACGATGAAGAGAAGAGAATAGAGAGAAGAGAAGAGAGGAGAACGATGAAGAGAAGATAAGGAACGCACCCTCCCGATCGAGCAAAGCCATTGGAGGCAGCACTGCGCGATGCCCCCCAAAAGGTTCCATAGCGACAACGATGACTGAGGTGACCATCGTGAGTGAGAACGACGCTACCCAGGTCATCGGAGGTGGCTTGGAAGCGAAGACGAAGAATAGGCTCTGTGTCGTCTGCTTGCCATGAAGCCTTTGTACCAGCATAGGCTCCCGACTACACGCGTTTATTTGAGTGGTTCTTAGAACGACGAAAGGACAGCAGAGAAGAGAAGAAGAGAAGGGACAACAAGGGCTTGGAAGTGCGAGGAAAGGTGACTGTACCTCACAAACGAGTTGGCCATCACTGTACTTCCAAACGCTGCCATCAGGAGCAGTAGCCGTTCCTCCATTCACAAATGGTTCTACATGCTCTTTCACCATCGCATCCTTTATGGTTGTGTAAGAGTTTAGTAAAAGAACAGAGAGCAGAGAAGAGAAAGAAACAGATGGGATAGAGGCGAACGTACTCTTTGTTGTTGCTTTTGGCGAGCCACCGCTTCGATCTTCTCTTTAGCTTCATTCAAAGCTTTGGGATAAGCCTCTAACCACGCTTGATACTTTTGCATCAACTCTTCATGCTCCCTTCTCTGAGATGCTGAAGAGGCATCAAAGTAACTATCCACGATGATAGCGAGTTCTACGTTACGGAGCGCTTCCTCGAGCTTCTTCAGTCGAGACTCGTAAAAGTGCTCTTTGAGCAGCTCGCTTTCGTTCACGTTTGGAGCTTTGACGGAGCTGCAAACACTATGGTATCGTTTGGTTTGAAGCAAGAATGAGAAACGAAGAAAAGAAGAAGAGGAAGACGAAGAAGAGAACCAACCCGAGCAAATTGTTGTTGAATCGTTGAAGAGCGTTATCCACAACTCGAAAGACGTTGCTGCTCTCCAACCATCCGACATAAGACATAAACTCAGCATTACTTCGGGCTTCAAACACTTTTGCCTGGAGTATTTGTTAGGAGACAAAAGAAGAAGAAGAACAACTAAAGCTTGAAGAAGCAACGAAGAACCAACCGCAACATCTTTAAGGTAAGCCAGGTGTTTGGGATGCATCTCTCTTAACTGCTTCAAGTGCTCTATCCATGCTGTTACGTTCTGTTTCGTAGCCTCCTTTTGAAGCGTTACATGATGTTCCATCCATCCCGACGGGAACAGGGCTTTGATCTCTTTGTAACGAGCCTGCCAGTCTCCCACTTGGTTCAACGCATTTGCCACTTTGGCCGTTCCTTCGGCTATCAGGCTTTCGACCAGTCTTTCAAGTTCTGTTGAGGTTTTTGTTAGAGATACTGTTTGACAGAGAGAGAGAGAGAGAGAGAGAGAGAGAGAGAGAGAGAGAGAAGAGGCAATGCACCTTCCACAGCCTGCACTTTAGGTTGACAAGTGGGGTGGTCCGGCATCTGAAGCTGGTTGGCTAGTTTCCTTTGGTTGGCCGCAATGTCTCGCCATTGTTTTTGCTCCTCCTGACGAGCAAACTGATCCACTGGAACATTTTTAATCCTATGAGGAGCAAGTTAGCCGAGCCAAACGCGGAGGAGAGAGCAAGAGAGATTGCAGCAATAAAAAAGCAATGGTTACTTTGAAACATAATGAGCAGCGTTCATCACGTCCACAATCTTTTGTTCAGGGTAAGGCAAATGCGCCTGCAGCAGACAGAAGAGGGAAGGAAGAAGCAAGACAACAGAACGAAGAATGAAGAGTTAAATAGATGAAGGCGTCAAAGAAATGGAACAGCTCCATACAGGTAACGGCCGCTTTGCAGGGGCACTAGAGGAAGCAGGAGCGGAAGCGGAAGCACCAGAAGGGGTTGTGGCTGTTGTGGTTGCACGAGTTGCTTGCTGAGTGTATGAAGCTGGTTTTCGCCTGTTCTCAGAGAAGATTACTAAGGTGGAATGGAGGAGGAAGAAGAAGAAGAAAGAAGAAGAAAGCCGAAGAAGGGAAGAGAGAGAAAGACAGACCTATTGATAGTATTGATCTTTTGGGGTACGGACTGCGCCATCGCATTGTACTGTCTTGCTGCTGCCACCAACTCCTATTTTTGCTCGGAACAGATCAGAAGAAGCAGAAGAAGAAGAACACGAAGGAAGTTTGTTCTTTGGTGAAACGTACAGCTGGCAAGGGCTTCGTGTTCAAAAGGCGTTGCATGTTCTCCTGTCCCCATTTCTGCAGTGCTTGCCATCGTTGAACAGCTGATGTTAACAAAACAAGAAGGATAAGCAAAAGCCACAAGCCACAAGCAAAAAAAGAATGGAGGAGCAATACTCGCCATTGCCATTCCACACTTCATCGTCTGAAATGTTTGCAAAGTATGTCTCGCCCTCTTTCACCTTCTTTATTGCCTCTTGAATGGCTGGTGGCAGCGATGCCGCAGCAGAAGGAGCGGGAGCGGCTGCTGCTGAAGAAGAAGAAGAAGAAGAAGAAGAAGAAGAGGACGAAGAAGATGATCCGGATGGAGGAGCGGCAGCAGAACGGGCGGACGTGGAGGAAGCAGCAGAAGGAGAAGGCGACGGAGCTACCGCAGGGGTTGGTTGTGGCGTCGCTGCTGGAGTCGCTGCGGCCGCATAGGGTCCAGTGCCTTTAAAATAAAAAACAACATTGAGTATTACACAAAAAAGAAAGAAAGAAAGAACAACTAACCATTGAGTTTATGTTGCAGGTCAGTGTTGAGCTCGTTGAACTTGGCGGCGAGGGCGTTCCCAACTTCGGGGTTCTTGGCTTGAACGCTTTGTATGCGAATGGGGATCAACTTGAGCTGCGTTACCAGCACCACCAAAAAAAAAAAGTTATATGAACAAAGAAAATAAGTCTAGTTTAGACGTGAGAGAGAGAGAGAGAGATAGAAACCTTTGAGGCATATTTGCCAAAAGCCGACTTGTTGCCCACAGGCAAGGACTTGACCACAGCAGCAAGGCTGTCGATCTCTTGTTGTACTTGGCCGGCAAAGGCGTCCATTTAATGATTTCAGAACAACTGGTCGTTGTTGGCTATCCGCAGCAGCAAATGCGGTGTGCGTGTGTGGTGTGTGCGTGACGAAAGACGAGAGAAGGAGAAGCAGAAGCAGAAGGGATCGCCTTGTTTTCTTTTTTTCTTTTTGTTTCAACGAATGGGCTATAATGCATCAACCTAATCTTATTTTTACTAGAAATTCTCGGTCTCCCAACCAACCAACCAACGGCCGGGAGTCCGGTGCATTACCGGCAAACCAATGGCGCACCCCCTTGTGGAGTATTCTGGTTTTCGCACGTTCCGTGAACGCATCGTATACCCCATAGAACAACAACAACAACAACCCTCGACAAGGGAGGAGGAGAGCAACATCATCAACATCATCCCTCTTCCCGCCCCTCAAAGCATCCGCGCTTGGAGGCCTCCGCCATGAATGAGGAGGATGAGGAGGAAAGCCACCCCCCCCCCCTCTTGCTCCAACCCTTTGCATGCTCCACCACCTGCGACCTCTCCTTCAAACCAAGCTCTTTGCCTTTGCCCAGCAGCGGGGGACTGCTCTCACGGAATTTTCAGCTTGCCCACAACGTGCTGGGCTCCTTGCCTGGAGAGTTTGGCCGGCTCAGTGCCCTCACCTTCTGCAACTCCTCTCCTTCAACATGCTTTCATCCTTGCCCAGCGCGGTTGGCCAGCTCACCTCAACGATAACCTTTGCCAGGAGAGTTTGGTCAACTCCGCGCTATGACCCGCTGCAACCTTCCCTCTTCTTCCATCCCTTTCCTGTTCATATCACGAGCAGGCGGCCCTTCTCAAACCCCGTAAATGAGGAATGGTGAAGAGCAAGCGGAGAAGAACATAGGGAAGCCCCACCAACCCCCGCCCATGCAATGGAACAACCATGCCGCTGTGCAAAGTTTGTGGCACTTGAGTGGAGAATGCCAGAAGGCCTGTTGACCCCTGTTCCAGACCTCCCCTTTGTTTGGAGTTCCTGGGTGTGCCCCGTGCACCAAAGCATGTCTGGTTTGCTGAGAGAGACAGAGAGGGAGGAGGAGCGTGAAGAAAACGAGCGAGAGAGAAGAGAGAAGAGCCATAGAGCAGATCGAGCGAGAACAAAGACTTTATTCAGCGGAGCAAAGAAGAAGAGAACAGTACAAAAATAAAGGGGGGTGACACTGTAATGATTATTTGTTTTTACTTGCTCTTCTTCTTTTTCTTCTTCTTGTCTTTCTTGGTGGGCGTGGCAGCGGCGGCTTCCTCCTTCTTTTGCTTCTTCTTCTTCTTTGGCGTTTTCTTCTCCTCTTTCTTCTCCTCTTCCTCCTCCTCGTCGTCACCGCTCCTCTTTCTCTTCTTTCCGCCCTTTTGCTTCTTTGGCGTCTCCTCTCCTTTCTTCTTCTTATCCTTCTTGCCCTTCTTTACCACGTCCATTCCTTCCTCCTCTTCCTCCTCTCCGGCCTCTTGTTGAGCAGCCTTCATGGCCTCCTGCATGACCGCAAGGTTCTTCCTTGGCTTGGCCCCCTCATCATAAAAGCTGAGGCGCTCCTCCACCTGCTCTCCAAGCTTCTGCCCAAAGACCATGGTGGGGCGGTCAGAGAAGGCATCGATGCGGCTGGCAATGGAGCACTTGTTGGCAAGGTAGCGGGAGATGCGGCCCTTGTTCTTGGTGCTGGCCCTACCAATGTAACTCGAGTGGAAGATCAGACCATACTTGGGGGTATTTCCTCTTGTCTTGAGGGCTCTGAAAAGAGCCTTCTCGGCACCCAAAATTTGGACGGTGGAGGCAGGGTACTTGGCCAGGTTCGTAAGACTGCCGGCGTGACTAATAAGGCGAGCAGCCACTTGCTCGCCGATCAGGGTGGACAGGTTAGGGGCAATGTCCTGCATTTTCTTGAGCAGGTAAGCCTGCAGTTGGCTGCGGTATTCGGCCAGGCGGATGACCCTCTGTGCAAACTTCTCAATGTTGAGCATGTCCAGGTCGGAGATGTCTGTGCCCATGGAGGACTTGAGAGCGTCGTAGACCTCTTGGGCCTTGTCGGCATCCATGAGGATCTCCTCCAGGCCGGCCAGCTTCTCCTCGGTGAAGTGAGCCTTGTTCTTGATGTAGAAGGCGGTGCGGGCGTATTGGGTGTTGTCGGAGACGATCTTGACGAGCTCTGGGAAGTGCCACGAGTACCATTCCCTGGGGGAGAGAGATACGAACATTAGAGTTGGAAATGAAACGAGAGGGAAAAAACACAATAGTAATAAACAAAAGATAGCAAAAAAAAAAAGAAAAAAAGAAAGCAGGATAAAGAAAATAGCAAACACAGAGAGGAAAAACGCGTACTTGACTCGCATAGCGAAGGTATTAAGATCTTTGTCCAAGGTGTCCAACAAGGAAATGGTTTGAATGACCATGTTGTCAGCTCTGTTGACGTTGAACTTGACCTTGGCGCGAGAGTAGGCGTGACCGAGACCCAGTTGGGCCTTCTCGAGGTCTCCCTCCTTCAACTCTTTGATGAACCGGGTGAAGTGGAGACGAATGCCTCGCAGGAGCTCTGCCACAAGCTTGTTCTTCACGCAGGACACGCCCAAGGCCTCTCCGATGGCAGTGCCGATCTTCTCGTCGCCAACACCGAGCTGGAACTTGGTGCCCTTCTTCTTCTTCGATTGAGGCAAGTGCATCTCCAAAAAGTTAGTGAGAAGCTCGGGAGCGAGGCCTAATGTATTTTTTTGTTAAACAACAGGAATAAGCGTAATCATAAATAAGAGAGAGAGAGCTACAGCAACCAGAGGCAGAAAGAGGGAGAAAAAAAAGAGAGGAAAAAAACCTTCGGAGATGCTGTTGATGTTCTCCAAAGCGCTCTCAGCGGAAGGGAAGGGGAGGAAAGAGTTGAGTTTCACGATCTGAGTGAACCGACCAAAGTCGAGGATGGATTTCTGGTATTCCGGGCTCTCATTGCTGATTTCCTCGGACTCCACCCTCTCAAACAAGGCGTAGCCCGAAGCGGACTCGTACAAAACGTAAAGAACCTATCCGTCGGGCATGGAAAAATGTTGTTGTTTTTTTTGTTAAAACACAAACCCCCCCAAAAAAAAAAGCGAGAGCCGATTTTTTTTAAAACCGTACCATCGTGGTGGGTCAAAAAAAAAAGTGAAGCCGAGTGATTGAAAAAACCGCTTGTCTGCGCAATAATAATCAAAAGATTCCGAATTCGAATCGCAGGTTATTATTTTTTTTTTTTGTCGGTGCCCCTTCCTTTGGTGCTGTGTGTGCTCCTGCTTCGTAGCGTCCGCTTGTGCACCTTCCCCCGCTGCTTGCGCTCTCGCTCTCTCGCTCGGCTCTCTTTTTTTTTTGCGGCAAAAAAAGAATAAAAAGGAAAATAATTGTGAATAAATTTTCGATGTTTCTTGTTCCTTTCCCACTTTTTTTGGTAGCACAATAATTCGCTTTTTGCCTGAGGGGTACCTTTCGAAATTTTTGTAGTGTCGACACGGAAAGAAGATCATGTCGACAAATATTTTAAATGACGACAGGCCGAATAATGTCGACACGGGACATCAGATATTTTCTTCTGTTTTGGACCTTACGCGCAATGGTTTGGTTTGGCAGTAGTCCCTGTCGACACAAAATTTCCCCGCTAAAAGTAGCAGGAAAGCGCAAGGACCTTTTTTGCTGCCAGGTTATCCCTTTCCATTTCTTTTCAGCCGAACTTGTCGTTTCGCGCATTCGTTCCTTGTTTTCACCTTGTTTGCCTTTTTCAACAACTTTCGTTGCCTCCTCCTTTCCTTCTGGTCGGCACAACCAACTATATATACGCTTCGTCTTCTTTCGGTCTTTTTTTGATTCTTCCCCTCCACCCAACAACAAACACTTTTTTTTCCCCCTGCTCTCACACAAACGTTTAACAGATAGCAACAACAATGAGCTGGGTCTCTGCTTCCGGTGGTTCCGTTCCTTCCAACGCCCTCGTGGCCGGCTACGAGAGCGACGGCAAGCCCATCTACATCGGCCGCGCCCAACACCAGGGCGGCGTGCACCCCGGCAAGGTCGCCCCCCACCTCGGCGGCTGCAACATCGGCTACGGCGGCCAGGAGCACGTCAAGCGCGACTACGAGGTCTACTGCGTGGACGCCAAGCAGGCCGCCACCGTGCACTGGCAGAAGAAGAAGGAGGGCAAGGTGCCCCCTCACGCCCTCCCCGCCGGCCGAGAGGCCGATGGCAAGCCCCTCTGGGTGGCCAGGACCAAGCACCAGGGCGGGCTGCACATCGGCAAGGCCGGAGCCCACCTGAGGGACGGCATGAGCCTGGGCTTTGGCGGAGGCGAGATCAACAAGACCGTATACGAGGTGTTGGTCCATGTGGACAGGCTGTGAGAAAAGCAAAGCGAAACAACTGTGTCGTAAAAAAAATATTAAAGAAATAGTTCTTTCGAAAGGAGAGAGGTTTTAGGTACGAGAAACAGAGGGGTTCGTTGTGACACATTGCCGCTCCATGCTCTCCGCCGGTGGGGAAGTCTCTTCTCTCATTCTCCTTTACTTCGAAGATACACCTTCCTTCTCTGTCTCTCCCAAGAAAAGAACGGGCTTATCACTTGGTCATGGCACCACTTCAGAATGCTTTGCACGGCATGTTTACTTGTTTGTTCGTCGTTTGGAAAGAAGAGAGAAGTGAGAAGGAGATCATCATGGTAATACTGCCGGAAGAAGTGAGGGAACGGCCGGACAGGGTGCAGAGTAGATGTGATGTTTGTGAAACACACCTGTTTTCGGAGGCAAAAGAAGAGGAGAGAGAAGAAAGACAAGCAAGGCAAATGGTGAGAAGGATTTGGGTTGGGGAAAGAGAGGTTTGGTGGGAGTTGTTGTGTTGCAGCCAGAGCTGCTTCCACCGGCCCCTTCCTGCATGTCCTATAGAAATAACGAAGTAGTCGCCTCTTCAAAGGAAAACGATATATTCACACCTAACAAACAACGCCAACAAATAAGAGTTTCTCACTTTCTAAGAATGGAAGTAGTTCTCTTGGTGGAAGGCGGCTCCACGGCAAAGACCTCCGCAATCTCCTCCATATGCAGTTTGTTGAACTTGTGGACGAGATACTCGGCATCATGGAGCACCTGATGGACGTCCATCTTGCCGGCCAGGTTGTTGATGTATTTGAGTATGTCGTCAAAGCTCATGTCATTCTTCATGATCACTTTCTTGTGTTTGAGGAGGATGGCTAACGCGACAAAGAGGTGAAAGTGGGGAGAAAGCTGTTGTGCCCACATTGCCTTGTTGAAAGAAGAAAAGAACACATCAGTAATGGAGAGAGAGAGAGAGAGAGAAACAAGAAAGAGAGAAAGAGAAAACGAAAAGAGAGAGAAACAAACAAAAAATACAAATAACAAACCTCCCAAAGCCTTGGAATGTCCTCGTAGGCAAACTCTCGCTTAAAGTGAATGAGCAACCACCGGAAGCAGAAGAACATGTTGAGGCAGTCCCTTTGCTCCAAGTAGTTGTAGAAGCGCCTGTCCATGCACTTGATCAGATTGGCTAGCTGCAAAAGCTGCGTGTGCATGCCTCTTTGGTCCTTGTGAAAGTTGGCTTGCTGCGTTTTTCACAAGTTAACAGACAGAAAGAATGAAACGACGAGAAGAGAAAGAACGAAAGCGAACAAGGAGCAGAGCAAGAAGTAGATTACCAATTTGTCCATAAGAGCTTTGAAGCACCAAAAAGCGTCGGCTTCATCTCTCATGATGAACAAGTTCAATGACAAGAGATCGTTCATTCCTTGTACGTAACCTTGAGAACACAAAAAGTGAGTTTGAAAGGTCTAAAAAACAGAGAAGGGCAAAAAGAAAAACGAAGGGGGAAGGATTAGAGAGGGCGAAGTAAAGTACGAACCCAAGTCGAAATGAAAGAAAGAATAGGTGAGAAGAATGTCGTTAATAAGTTTGAGGTTATCATTGCTCTCCGAATAAAACTCCAAGTTTCTGTCCGTCCTCACAACGTCTTTCTCTGTTGGATCAGGGAAAAAAGAGTTCAGCAAATGGAAAACGTTTTGTCCCTCTTCCCTACTGAGGAAGAGAGAGAGAGAGAGAGAGAGAGAGAGAGAGAGAGACGAACGAATAATATGTTTTCTCTTGCGAAACTTTTCGAAATGCGATTCTTGTTCTGCAGTGATTGACGTCCATTGCCTTTTATACACGCCATATTCTTCTCTATTGGAAGAGAGAGAGAGAGAGAGAGAGGAAGAAAGAGGAAGAGAGAAGATAGGAAACAGTGAGAAAAAAACAACAATGAAGCTGTTAAGATTTTGTGACGATACCTCTTTTGGCTGCGAATGACCGAACGAGATTCAAAAGAGGAAGAGAAAGGATAAAAGTTCAGCAGAAACTTCCACACTTCTATTCTTATCGTTGGATCAACTCCCTGAAAGAAAATAAGAGTTAAATATAAGAGAAGAGGGAAGAGAAAAAGAGAAGAGGCGAGAGAGAAACGAACGCCATAAAAGATTCTTTTCCTGAGTATTTCTTCATCGCGAATTACTCCATCTTCATCAAAGAAAGACTGCCACTCGTCTGGATTCAGCTCGTCTTCCCGCTCTGGCACGTGAATGCCCAGGTTCTCTGCTTCCTCCTTTTCTTCTTCTTCCTCTCCTTCAACATCAAACTTGACATTTGGTGGCTGTAGTAAACATCTCATTAGATACCAAAGAACGGAATATTCAATAAAGAGAGAACAATGGAAAGAGAGAGAGAGAGAGAGAGAGAGAGACAAGAGAGAAGAGAGGTAACGGGCAGAAAAACAAGAGAAGAAATGAAGAGAGACAGAGAACAAAGAAGAAGACGAAGAAGAAGACGAAGAAGAAGAAGAAGAAGACGAAGAAGAAGAACAAGAAGAAGAAGAAGAAGAAGAAGAAGAAGAAGAAGAACAACAACAACAACAACAACAACAACAAGAACAACAACAAAATCAAAAACGAAGAAGAACAACATAAGACAACAAACATAAGACAACAACAACAACAAGATCAAGAACGAAGAAGAACGAAGCACGAAGAGGAACGAAGAAGCATAAAAAACAAACCTCATTGCCGACAACCACCTCAAAGTCGCCTAAGGAGGTGGCCAGGAGGTCATTGTCGCGGCCGCTGTCGGAGGCACTGAACTGCTGAACGGGCTCCAGCCAGAGGGCGTGCAACGACTTGTTCAGCTGTGGAGTCGTGTAGTCCTCTCCACCCAAAACTTTTTTGTTTTCAAAAAAAAAAAAGAATTGACAGAAATATGAACGATGAGACAGAGAAGAGAGAGAAAATGGGAAAAGTTTTTAAAAGGGCGGGTATGAACCAGTTTGAGCGGCACGTAAGGTGGAAGTGACGGAAGAGAAACTTTCAAGCACGCCCCATGCTGTCGATCCCATTGCCTTTAGTTTTTTGTTAATGATTTTTTTTGTTTTAAATGTTTACCGAATGATTTTTTTTGTTCAAAATGTTTACCGAATGACTTGACGTATTACGATGCCCCGAGCGTTTGCTTTTTCTTTGCATCTGCCACCCCAACCACTCCTACGACGTTTCTCTTCTCTTCTCTTCTCTTCTCTTCTCTTCCGT
The DNA here is from genome assembly GCA_031835245.1 of Balamuthia mandrillaris. Taxonomy (NCBI): domain Eukaryota; phylum Discosea; order Longamoebia; family Balamuthiidae; genus Balamuthia; species Balamuthia mandrillaris. Next base: position 14,478 of record JAVKOQ010000699.1, read on the forward strand.
TCCTCCTTTTTCTGGTTTTCTCCTTTTTCTTTCTTTTCAATTCATTTTTTGTGGACTGAATTTTCATGACGTCATGATATCTGTCACTGAAGATGTTTTAAAATGTTTCAAATCTAATAGGTTGGTACAAAGACTATTATTATGAATGAACAAAATTTCCAAATAGGGTAAGAGCGCGTCTCTTCGTCAAAGAATTTGAAACCGAACAACCAATAAAAATTCGTATAATCTCTAGTGAGCCAATAGAAATTCAAAAAAAAAAACCACGTCGTTTCACCCTTCTTCTACTTTGTTCTTGATAGTGAAAGACGATGGTTTTCGCCTCTGCATCAACGCAAGCGATGGCGCCAAGAGGCAACAGCAGCTGAGGGTCGGTGTGACCAAAGTCCAAGTCGAACACCACAACGGCAAAGGCGTGTCCACAACGTACTCCTCCAAAGCCCTGAGGACAGCCTTTCGTTGGCTCTCCCGGTAGCTCTCTCGGCCGGGAGGCGTCCTGCCTCTGTCAAACGTTTTGGGGCGGCCCATCAGCACTGCAGAGAATTGTTGCAAGAGGCCTCGTTCCCCGAGAGCAACGAAGAAGGTATAGACCAGCTCTGCTGGGGGCATGATTTCCGAGGTCTCCACCAGAACGGCTCCATCGAGCTTGTTGGCTGGAGGAATGCACTTGTTGGCTGCCATATGCGTGAGAAGGACCTCCAAACAGCCACCAAAGAGTCGCCCTTTAGCCTGTGTTCGTGGTAATGAAGATGCAGACGAAATGTAGCCCATTCATGCCAGGTCCAACCAGGAGCAGACTCCATCTCTCTGGCCACGGATAGGTTGCTTTCCTCAGCCCATTCCAAGTAACCGTCCAACATCACGGAGGACTGAGGCACCGCCGCTGCTTCCGGTTGCTCGAACAAGGCGGTTCGAACAGAGGAATCGGTAAAGTCATGCATCTTCGGTCCAGAGAGGGCAAACTGGCACAGCAGGTTGGAGCCGTACTAGCTCACAACGCCCAGGTCCCACAGCACCAAATGCAGGGCTGGCATAGACCTCCTCGGGGGGGGCATGCTCATGGTGGGCAGCAACCAAGGCTCCAATTGGAACTCGTCGCGCAGGCGTCGGGCGCCTTGGTCGCGAAGCCATGGGAAGAGACTCGCCAGCCCCGACGAAGGTGCAACGATGGCGACCCTATCGCCAGCCTTCAGCGCCCTGGGCACCACGAAGGAGGAAGCTCTCTCTCTTGCTGTGTTACTGCTGTGTTCCGCTGTTTCGCTCATCTATCGCTTACGTCATCCTAAACAAAAATAGAAGCAAAAAAAAATGGTTTTTCCTGGAAAAATAAACTGTTCCTTGAAATTTTTAGAACCGTGAATTTGTCGACAACTTCATCAAGAAGAGCGGAGAGGAAGGGTAAGCAACGAGAATGTTCCACACTTTCTTTCTCTTTGCTTTTCTCTGCACTCTCTTTCAAAGTTTATTTTATTCTGTTTACATCTTTGTTTTTTTTTTAAAGCAAAACTAAACAAACAAACCGCTACTGTTTTTTTTTAACCTTACTGAAAGTCACGAGGAAACGTTTGTTGCCACGACTTGTTGTGAAACAGCTCCCCATTCGCGAACAGCGCTCTCTCAAACGCCGCATAAAAGTTTTGTGCATCGGAAGTTACGTTCATCGAAGTGACCAACAAAAGGGTCCTCTGTCCACTTGTGTGACCAGAAGAAGAGGAGGAATCACTTGAAGTTGAAGAAGAAGCTGAAGAAGACGACGAAGACGAAGAAGCCGAACTGCTACCATCATCAGGAGGATGGTAGTTTGGAGGTAGACCGTTGCATCGACCGTGACTGCCAATGACGTTGGGTAAACGCCCAGTGAATTGAATGAACTGTTTGGCGAGGGAGGTGTAGGAGGCGACGGATGGATTCTCGTCGGACACTTTGAACTCTTGTTCCAGGTAGGATTCTATCACTCGAGTCTTTTGTTTTTGTTTTTGGGAAAGTAGATGAGCAAAATAAAACAAAGAAAGAAAAAGAAGAAAGCAACCAACAAAACATACCTTAACAAAGTACCAATCGTCAGCTTTCCAAGTGTAAGTCATAGTTTTAGTCCCATCATCCCAGTGGCTCTCCTGCAGATAAGGATGTCCGCCAACATCATACCAGCAGCCATCCTTCCGATGTGCCACTTTGGAGTGAGGACGCGAAGAAAGCGAAGAAGAAGAAGATAACGAAGATGAAGAAGGTGAAGTAGACGACGCAAAGAATGAATGGAAAGCATCAAAGTATGACTCTTTCACCTCTTCCTCTTCTCTCTCTTCCATCTCCTGCGTGTTTGTGGTTTGTTGTTCCCTTCTATAATTATCATAATCATCCTCATAGTAGTAGTCATCGTCGTCGTCATTGTCATCCTTATCAATAATGATGACAGGCAATTCCAACCAAGTCGAGTCTGAAGAAGAGACCAACAATTCATTCGTCATTGCAGCAAATGGTGCGGGCCAAACCATGGGAAACGCAGCGTTGGAGATGGCCAGGCGAAGACGATGTCCAACAGGGAATTGCCACGTCGTAAAGTGCAGTTCGAAGGTGAAAGTGTAGGATTGACCACGCTCGATGAAAGAGGGATTGCTGCGAGACTTCCTTTGAGCGCTGTTGAGAAGAGCGCCAGTGACCAGAGTCACGTTTTGTTGTGGTTCTTCGTTTTCTTGTGTTGATGAAGCAAGAGGATGAACGTCTTCTAAACGAACGACCCAATTAGAATAAATGGGAGACGGATGTTGGGTGCGGATGGTAAGGGAGACTTTGGGAAAGCCGATGATTTCAATGTCTTTTGTGAGTGGCTCTGACTCGTACACCAAGCAACTCTAGTTTTTGTGGCTGTTAGAGATAAAGAAAGCATAGAAAAAGAAAGAAGCAAGAAAGAGCAAGATACCTCATCCAATTGTCGCATATCTCCACTGGAACGAAGCACCGATTTGCCATTA
>JAVKOQ010000700.1:0-17438 GCA_031835245.1 Balamuthia mandrillaris
GGATTTGTTGCTGCTGCTGTTGCTAAAATGTTCCGGAAAAGAAGCAAAAGAAGAAGAAGAAGAAGAAGAAGAAAGAGATGAGGAAGCAGATGAGGATGGAGGAAAGAGACGAGCGTAATGGGCCAATGGAGAAGCTCTTTCCCACATTTCTTCAAACTCGTCAACGTATTCTCCGTTTTCGAGTTGCGGCCGCAAAGCCCTTTCCAACTTCAGTCGTTTGTGCTGTTTGGAAAAAGGATTAGATTTTTGAATAAAAACTTTTGTGAAAAAGAGGTGAAACAAAGAAATGAGAAGGGGGGAAGATTTTGTACCTCTTTTCGCTCCTCTTCGATTTCGCGAAGACAACTTTCGACGCTTGGGCTTTGATGCTTACGTTTCTCAGCATTTGATTTCTGAGTCCTTTTGAAGAGAACATTATGGAATGAGAGAGAGAGAGAGAGCAAAAGTTACAATCAAAAACAGAGAAAAGAAAGCGTGGGAGGGAGGGGGGGGGGGGGGAATACATACAAGAAAGCTCCTTCTGTACTCTGACAAACATTCTGCAAAGCTGCTCTTGAAAAGACCCCTCTCTTTGTCCACACCTCAAACACCTTTTTTTTTGTTTTGTTAATAAAAATAATGAAAAGTGAAGAAAAAAAAGGGGGAAAGAACTGAAGGAAAAAAGGGGGAAAGAAGAGAGCAAGAAAAGAAAGGAAAACCTTTTGAACAGCAGAACGAGTGTGTTTCACTTGTTGCTCATATGCTGCCGCGGCGGCAGCAACCTCCTCTTTGCTATTACTTCCTCCAACACCACTCGACAGCATCATTCTCTCCTTCTTGTTGTCGCTGAGCATTGCGGCAATAATGCCGCCCAAGTTGCGTTCCACCAAAAGACGGAAGCCCTCCAACAACTTGATGTTTTCTGCTTCTTCTTCGTTGACTCCATTATTTTCCACTCTTTCTGCCTCTTCTTCCTCTTCCTCTTCCTCTCGCTCCTCCCTTTCTTTGCTGTTGCTGCGCAGTTTTAGCTGTCGTTGTTTCTTTTGTTCTTTGTGTTTGAGTGCCGTTTGACAGATCGAGTCCAGTAAATAGAATAAAGCTCTTCTTCGTTTGTGTGAAGACTAAGATTTAAAAAATAAATAAAGCGGTTAGAGAGAGAGAGAGAGAGAGAGCAAAGAAGGAAGAGGAGGAGAAGAAGAAACGAAAAAAAAGCTTTAAAAAAGAAGAGGATAAGAAAAAAAGTACTCTTTCTAGTCGGTCATAGAGAAGAGAGAAGAGCTCTGTGTGGAGGGCAGCATTGTCCACCGCCAACTTGGTGGCGTGAGCGATGGCGTTGCGAGACTCGGTCAAGTGCCGCAGTGCGTTTTCCCAGCGGTCTAACGCCTCCGTTTGGGTGTCGTCCATCGTAGCGAAAAAAAAAAATAATAAATAAAATAAAACTAATGGCTCTCTACGTTTTTTTAAAATCTTTTTTTTTTAAAAAAAAGCAGGTTAGTTCGTCGTCGTAAAGGAAGCTAAGGAGAGAGAAGAAAGCAAGCCATGGTACCCTTTTTTTTTTTTCGTTTGTTCCAACAACAAAAAAAACACCAATCGAAAAGGTTCCAATCGAAATCGAGAGGCAGATTTCTTTTCTTTTCTTTCTCTTTAAAAACTTTCTTTTCAGATTTCAAAAAATGAAGAATTTTAACGGTTTACCTTTTTTCGAGATATTTTGTCGACTTATCCTCTTTCCAGGAATCGCTGCACCAATCCAGCTCCTCCTCTGCACGACCGATTTTCCGCGGACATTTGAATATTTGTCGACAAACCCGGCCTCCCCCTGCAGCAATCGTGAACGAAAATAGCACAGCAGCCGCTGAGTTTTTTTTTTTCATTTAACATGTCAGCAAAGAGCTGTCACCCCATTTTGTTTGTTTGTTTCTTTCTTTTCTTTCTTTCTTTCTTTTCCGTATTTTTCGTTCCTTTCACTCGTGTCATCATCATCGCCTTTTTTTCATTTTCATTTTCATTTTATTGTTCATTTTTCTATTCCATTATTTTTTACCCGCCTTTTTCCCCTCATTCATTCATTTAGTATTTTTTGTTCCTCTTCTTTTTTTGGCGGTTTTTATTTCTCTTTTTTACACCACAAAAAACAGAAACACACCGGCCGAGCGCGGAGCGGAGTAGAAGGGGTGAAGTGAAGCGCAGGGTAGTGAAAACGAGTAGCAGCAACGTTGCTCGCCTCCCAATCCGCTTTGCTGCTCCCCCTTTTTATTTTTTATTTATTTATTTTGTGTGATTCACTCGCACACGCACTGAAGAACAAAGAGAGGCTCAGTTGAGCAAAGTAGCCGCAGCATGCCGTACATTTCGGAGCAAGGGCTGGACAACTTGAAGCACTACAAGTACTCGGGCGAGGACAAGTCCATCCTCGCCAACCTCTTCCTCAAGAAACACTGGGACTGGTGCTGCCGGACCCTGTTTCCCGTTTGGATGGCGTACGTGCCCCTTTTCCCCATTTGCTGTTTGTCGTTGCTTGTTCTGTTTTCAAGGTTACGCTGACCGTCGCTTTTAATGCATGCCTTCATTTGACACTGACAGCCCTAATATGGTGCGTGCTCGCCTCTCTAGTTTCCGCTTTTCTCCTCTCGCTTCTCTTTCCTCTTCTCTCTCTCTCTCTCTCTCTCTCTCTCTTTCTCTCTCTCTTGAGCGCCCTTTCTCTGTTTCTTGTCACTTCCCGTTCTTGTCATTTTCCTCTCTTCCCTTTTTTTCCCGCTCCGTTTCTGTTGCCCTCGTCCTCTCATTCTCGCGATGCTCCCTTCTTTCTTTTCTCCTCTCCTCTCTTCTCTTTTCTCCTTTCTTCTCTGTCACCCCGCTATCCCTCTTCTTACTCAACAACGCCAAACAAAAACAAAAACAAAAAACAGATCACATTGACAGGCTTCTTCTTCCTGTTGGGCAACTGTCTTACCATCCTCTACTTCTGCCCCAATGTGAACGGCACATGCCCACCTTGGGTCTACTTCTATGCTGCCCTTGGCGTTTACCTCTACCAGATCTTTGACAACGTGGATGGACGACAAGCGCGGAGAACTGGGACTTCCTCACCCCTAGGAGAGCTTTTCGATCATGGTTTGTCCTTACCCTTTCCTTGTCTCTTCTCTTTTCTCTGTTCTTCCCTCTCCTCCTCTCTTCTGTCTTCTCTCTTCCTCTCGCGTAATATTACTAACTATAATTTTCTATCATTAGGATGTGATTCACTCTTCGTGGTGGTTCGTATTGATCATCTTTCTTGTTCTTATTCTTGATCTTCTTTTTCTTCTGGTTATTCTTCTTCTATTTCTACGTTCTCAATTTTGTTTGATAGATGGCAAGCATTTTGTTGAGTAATGGAGGAGGGATGACCGGTTGGGAGGCTTTCTTCATCTTTTGTGCTATCGCGTTGCCATTCATCATGGCACATTGGGAAGAGTACTTGTTTTCTTATATTTCTTCTCTTTGGGATCAAACGCAGAGACAACGTTTGCTGATATCAAAAAAAATGAAACAGGTTTTACACAGGAAAGCTCATTCTTGGAATGGTCGGCAATCCCACAGAAGGGCAGTTAGTGATGACCTCTTTCTTGATCATGACTGGTTTATATGGTATATTCTCTCGTCTATCTCTCTCGTCTCTCTCTCTCTCTCTCTCTCTCTCGTCATTTGCTTGTTTTTTGTTTTTTGTTTTTTTGTTTTTTTTGTTGTGTGTTTTTTTTAGTGAAACGCATCCCTATCTGCGCTGCGTGCACTTTATCATGCTCGTCGCGTTAAACAGGTTGCAAAATCTATTGTTTTTTCTAAACATCAGCGCTGCTTTCTTTGTTCCTGTTTATACTCAGGAATATAGTCACTTTGACTTCAAACTGTCGAATGACTGATTAGCTGCTGCTGACATTTCTTTTATTCTTTCTTATCGTTTCTCTCTTCGTTGAGACTGTTTCTAATCCTTTTTCTCCCTAAAACAAGGCCAAAGCCTTTGGTCTGGTCCGGTTCAAGTCGGAAGTGCGGTGGAGCGGTTGTTAGGAGCAAACCTTCCTTCCTCTCTTGTGGGCGTGTTGCCTGCTGAAGCCCCTTTGAACAGAGTTCTCCTCGCCACTCTCTTTGTGGCTGGCATCGTCATGTCCATCTATAAGTACGTCTTCTTATGCTTTTTATATCATTTCGTTTCATTTCTTCTAACAAACCAAACCAAACCAAAACAATATAAGCACGCTGGCGGTGCTTCGCATAGTCTACCTTCAAAAGAAGAGCCTGCTGAAGGCCATCTCCATGCTGCTCCCAATGACAATAGCGGTGGGCAGCTGCTCCGCCTGGTTCCACCTCTCCAAAGAGCAACTGATGATCACCCATACGACCGCCTGCCTGTTCTTCCTTGGCGTCATGTTCTCTTACATCTTGGTTTGTTTCTTTGTTTCTGCTGTTTCTTCTTTCTTCTTTCTTTTTTTCTCATCATTTCTTCTTCACACAAAAACTAGAATCGGATACTCATCGCCCGCATCATGCGCGAGGAATACAACATCTGGAACCCTGTCCACCTCCTCCCTCTCCTCGGCCTCTCCATCCAACTCCTGCTCCTCCGTTTCCCTCACCTTCTTCCAGCTCAACTCCCTCTTCAGGGCGCATCGGAGGTGAAGGTGGAGGTGGTCGTTCTCTACTCCCTGCTCTCCCTTCTTCTGGCGGTGTACCTGCACTTTGTCCTGTCGGTCATCTCGCAGCTCTGCGCTCACCTGCAGATCAGCTGCCTGACCATCCCCTACCCCCCGCCCAGCCAGACGGGGCAGCCCTTTGGCAACGTTCGTGCTGCCATCAAACAAGAATAGCCTCGAAAAAACGACAAGAAAGAAAGAAAGAAAGAAAGAAAGAAAGAAAGAAAGAAAGAAAGAAAGAAAGAAAGAAAGAAACGACAAGAAAGAAAGAAACGACAAGAAAGCAAGAAAGAAACGACAAGAAAGAAAGAAGGAAACGGCAAGAAAGAAAGAAACTACAAGGAAGAAACGACAAGACTGAGAGAGAGAGAGAGAGAGAGAGAGAGAGAAAGAGAAAGAAAGAAGAAATTATTTTATGTACAATTTTTGTATGGTTTTTTTTTTGGTGGTGGACAAGCAGAAAGAATGGTGGAAGAGAGGGGGATCATTTGACGCTTTGTTTGTACATGGTCGTGTCGAGGATCTGTTTGCCACACATGGCGCATACGCCTTTGGCCACACGAAAAAGAATAAACAAAGAAGGTGAAAGATGGGAGTGAGTGAGTGAAAGGGTGAAGAGAAGAGGGAAGAAAAAAACAAGATGGATGGTACCTTTTTTGTAGGCGCAGGGTTGGCAGTAGTTGCAACCCTCTTGCGGGACGGTGGTCTTGCAGATGCGGCACTGCTTTTGGTACGGGTTGAAGCGTCGCTTCGTTGTCAATATCTTGTTTTCGTTCACTTTCCTATCCCTATTTTTTTTTGATGAATACACAACAAAAGACAGAGAGAGGAAAAAAGGGAAGATACGCACTTGGTGGCATTTCGTGAGCCTTCTTTCCAAGGGTCCGGACAAATCACGTTCTGCTTGAGCTTCTTCTCGCACTTTTTGCACACCATCTCTTTCTTTTCTTTTCGGTTTTTTGTGTCGACACCTCGTAGGCTTATTTATACATATGCCATCCACCATCGTAGGATGGAAAAGTTAGCAACCATTCCATAATATGAGGCACTAACCTAAAAGCGAAGGTTTCTATTAGGATGAGATCTATCATATAATATGTCCCACGGTAAGTTTGTATATATTAGGTTGATGCATAGGTCTCGTGAGAGGGCACATTGCTCTCATTCTCTCTTGTTTCATCCATTCAGCTACAGCTTTACTCTTCGCGCAAGAGAACAGTTTAGAGGGATTCCCACTCCCACAATAAACCTTGTATTATTCTTGAAGAAGCAGAAGCTGGAAGTGATGAAGAGTCAGCTTTGTGTGCACACCTCAGTTTCCTCCTTTTTCATTCATCTATTGTTTTAATAATAATCTTTTTAAACTGAAGAGATCGAAAGGGAAAGAAGAGAGAGATAATGCAAGAACAAGAAAGGACGGAGGAGTGCCAGGACGAAAGACACCCACAAGGCTGTGCTATGGAAGAAAGTCTTCCGCCAGAGCTCCTGAGCCACATCTTGGGGATGCTGCCCAAGGGCATGGTGGCCATCGCCGCCCTGACCTGCAAACGATGGTTCTCTTGCAGTCCCTCTCCCCTGCGCTTGCTCTTGGACGTGGAGACGGTGTGCGGTGAGGCCACACTTCTGCGCTGGGCTCTTGAAAACGGATGTCCCTCCCGCACCTTCTTGTACGAGGCTGCAGCCAAGCAAGGCCAGCTCCAAATAATGAAGTGGCTGAAGGAAGAACACGGCTGCCCTTACAAGTGGGCCAGGACCTCCCAGGTGTGCAGTCATGCGGCACGAAGCGGGAACCTGGAGATGCTCCAATGGGCCATGGACAATGGCTTTTATTGGGAGGCCTCAACCTTTGACGAAGCGGCGGCTGAAGGACATCTCTCCCTGCTGCAATGGGTACGAGCGCGAGGGCATTTGTGGAGCCTTTGGGCCTACGGCCGTGCAGCACAGAACGGGCACGTGGACGTGTTGAAGTACATGCTGGAGGAGCTGCCGGGGGTTCTCACGCATCTCCCTGCTGACTCCGCTCTCAAGCCCCAGTTCTGGGCCGCAAAGGCAGGCAACATGGAGGTGCTGCGGTTTCTGCGCGCAACGACACGGTGCGAGTGGGACAGGTTGACCTGCTCTGGCGCGGCCAAGGGGGCCACTTGCAGGTGCTGCAATGGCTGCGAGAGCAAGGCTGCCCATGGGATGGGAAGACCTGCTCAGCGGCAGCAAGCAACGGACATTTGACGGTGCTGCGATGGGCGCGAGAGCAAGGCTGCCCTTGGGACGGGAGCACCTGCGTGGCGGCCGCACAAGGAGGCCATTTGGAGGTCTTGCGATGGGCGCGAGAGCATGACTGCCCTTGGGACAACGGGACCTGCAAGGCAGCAGCCCACCCTGGGCACTGGCAGGTGCTGCAATGGGCTCACGAGCATGGATGCCCTTGGGATGGCTGCAACTTGCGTGTGGTTGCAGCTCGGGGCCACGTGGAGGTATTGCAATGGGCGTTGGGAAAGAGCGCTGGATGGGATGCAACCACCTTTGAGAGGGTCTTTCTGGCAGCGGCAAAGAAAGGCCAGTTGGAGGTCTTGCAATGGGCTCGCCAGAGGGGCTTTGCTTGGCAGCAAAGCACCTTCTCCACTGCCATCCGCTATCAACGCCCCCGTTTGTACGTGCTGAAGTGGATGAAGGAGAATGGGTGCCCTTGGGACGAACACACCTTTGCAACAGCAGCGAAGAGGGGCGACCTCCGCTTGATGAGGTGGTTGAAGGACCACGGGTGTCCCTGGGATGCAAACGCGTGCCATGAGGCTGCGTGCCATGGAGGATTGGCGGCCCTGACGTGGTTGAGGATGAATGGATGTCCTTGGGATGACCGCACAGTCACCCCATCTGGTCACCAAGACTGCAGTGGAGTGGGCATTGGCAAACGGATGCCCGCACAATGAAGAAGATCTGAGGGCCTGGTTGAGGAGCCCACAACAGAGCAACCACGAGAGAGAGATAGCAAAGAGACGTGAGAAATGAGATGCTCCTTCAGCCGTACGACCATGCTCGGTGGCTTTTTAATCCTTGGTTTAGAACGAACGAGCAGAGGTTGCAACAAGAAGAAGAAGAACACGAGAACGAAGAAGAAGAAGAAGAAGAAGAAGAAGAAGAAGAAGAAGAAAAAGGAGGAGGAGGAGAAGAAGAAGAAGGAGAAGCAACATAACAAGAACAACAACAACAACAACAAGAAGAAGAAGAAGGAGAAGAAGAAGAAGAAGAAGAAGAAGAAGAAGAAGAAGGAGGAGGAGGAGGAGGAGAAGAAGAACAAGAAGAAGAAAGCAATCAGAAGACGATTGTCGGCATTAAAAAATTGAATTTTCGTAGCAATAATGCAGAGTTTTCGTTTCCAATCAGAAAACAAATGTCAAAAAATCAAAACACAAAAAAAAAATAAAAATAAAAATAAAAAGAGAAAGAGGAAAAAGAGGCGGAGAGAAGGAGAGGAGGAGGAGGACCTCTTGGTTTTTTTTTATTTAAACTCTGCTTTTCTTTTCTTTTTTTTTTTTGGGGGGATGATGGATCCTTCTTCTTCTTCCCAACTCGAAGAGTGGGACCAGCTCTACTCTGCCTTTGGTGCGGACGACCCCGAAGAGGAGAGCGCCTCCTCCTTCTCCTTTGTCGACAATAATGAGCCGCAAGCATCATCGAGCATTTCTCGCTCTGCCTCTCCTTCTCTTGCTGCTTCCTCTTCTCTCTTTCTTTCTGCTTCTGCTTCCTCCGTTTTTGATGAGTCCGACCAAGAAGCAGAAGAATTGGACAGCGCGACCTCCTCCTTCTCCTCCACCCTGGAGAGCCAGGTGGCCAGCCTGGTGGAGGCCCTCGCCTACGCCCAGACCCGAGCCCGTCAGGCCGAGAAGCTGGTAGAGGACTACGACGCGCGCCTCCATGCCGCCGTGCTGCGAGCCCTTCGCTGGGCGGACCGCTGCAGGGCGGAGCTGAGGAGGGCCAGGAGCGAGATGCAGAGCCTTCAAGGACGGCTGCGGCAGCTCCGTTCGACCGCAACGACCACGACGGCAAGAAGTGCGGAGGAGAGGGCTACTGTAGTATTGGTGGAATCGAATTCTCCGCTTTCTTGTTCTGCTTCTTCTGCTTCTCCTTCTTCGTCTTCTTCTTCTCCTTCTTCGTCGTCTCCTTCTTCTTCTTTCTTGTCTTCGTCTCCTTCTTCATCGTTTTCGTTTTGTGTGACGACATTGGCGGCCAGGATGGAACAGGTCTCACGACAGGTGCAAGCCCTGGAGAGGGAGTACGAGAGCCGACGCACGCTTCTTCGTCAGCTGGAGCTCTTTATAGGCCCTATACTTTTTTGGAGACAAAACAACAATAACGAGAGTAACAGCAACAACGTTTTGATTGGAGGGACTATGGCGCCGACTGCGATAGATGCTAGTTCGTTGCAGGAACGTTTGAAGCAGCTGATAGTTGAGATGGAAGCTCAAAATGGCGTACGTTTGTTTGCTAGTTTTCTCTGTTTTTATCTTCTCTCTCTCTCTCTCGCTCTCGCTCTCGCTCTCTTCACTTTCTCCTTTTTACTCGTGTCTCATCACTATTTGGTATTTATTCTCTTTGTTAAACTGATCTTTGTTTTCCACAACAATAAATCAACAGGAAGGTCTTTTTGAAGCAATTGCAAAACGGCTGTTGCTTTCTTATACATCCGATTCCGAAGAAGAGAATGAGGAAGACGAAGAATCTGAAGAAGGGACAACAAGACAACGCAGAAGACGACGACGAACACGAACAAGAAGCTTACGACGAGGAACAACCGAAACATCAAAAGGAAAAGAAAAAGGTGTAAACGACGAAGAAGAAGAACACGAAGAAGAACAAGAAGAATATGAAGATGAACCAGAAGAAGAAGAACTTCAACAACTTCATCGCCTCATCCAAACGTTGAAAGAGCAGTTGCTGCGCCTGGAGAGTCGCTCTCACGAGGCAGAAGGCCGACACTCCGAGTTGGAGGCGCAGTTGGAGGAGACGATGACTTTGTTGCGACAGGAAAGGGAGAGAAGATTCGCTGCGGAGAGAAGAGTGAGAGAATTGGAAGTGGAGCTTCAGCAACAACAGCGACAACAACAACAGCAATTGGTTGGAGTGAATGGAAGTAATAGCGTGAAGGCGAAGAAGCGAGCGACGTTGGCACAGTATTATGCCGATGTTTGTGCTGCTTATGGTTTACATGGTATGATCTCTCTTTCTCTTCTTTTTTTTTTCCTTGTTCTCTATTCCACTCTATCTCTGTCTCTGTCTCTGTCTCTGTCTCTGTCTCTGTCTCTGTCTCTGTCTCTGTCTCTGTCTCTGTCTCTGTTCTGTTTGTCTGTCTCTGTCTCTTTTGTCTCTTTTTCTCTGTCTCTGTCTCTGTCTCTGTCTCTGTCTCTGTCTCTGTCTCTGTCTCTGTCTCTGTCTCTGTCTCTGTCTCTGTCTCTGTCTCTCTCTGTCTCTCTCTCTGTCTCTGTCTCTGCTGTCTCTGTCTTCTCTTCTCTTCTCTCTCTCTCTCTCTCCCTCTCTCTTCTCTCTCTCTCTCTCTCTGTCTCTTCTCTCTCTCTCTCTCTGTCTCTCCGTCTCTCTCTGTTTCTTTCTCTCTCTCTCTCTCTCTCTTTCTCCTTTGCTCTCTTCTTTCGGTTTCGTTTTGTAACGACTTCGCAACAAAAACAAAAAACAGACATCGACGAGAGGATAGTAGGCATGCACCGAGCGATGAACAACGTGATGTCATGGTTGATGGCCCTCTGCGAGAGCGTCGTCTCCAAAGCGTCCGCAAAGTTCTTTCCGTTGTCCGATTCCCCTCCTTGAATGTTTGTTTTTTGTTTTATTTGTTGATAGCTTCCTGTTATTGATGATTACTGTAAATACCTTGTACATGCCTGTTCATTATTCTTCGGCGGAGCCGTCCATTATCATTCTTGCGGATGGATTGTCGTTGATATTGTTGTTGTTGTTGTTTTCGGCGATAATTGCTCGCTCCACCGCATCCAGGAACTGCGCCAAAGTTGCTGTCGATTGCTGAATATCACAAATATTTTAATAACAAAAAAAGAATGGAAGAAGGAGTAAAAGAAGCAGAAGAAGAAGCAAGAAGAAGAAGTAAAAGAAGAACAAGAAGAAGAAAAGGAGGAAAAAGTTTAACCTGAACGTACAAAGCAAGCGCAACAAACTGTTTGAAAAAAATAAATAAAGGGGAGGAAGATTTTAAATGAATGAATGGGACCTCGAAGCAGAAAAGAGAGACTTACAGGAAGTTTACGCAAGGAACGTCCGCTCACGCCTTCGCACAAAGAGGCAATTCGTAACAAATGTAAACTGCTCTTTGTCAATTTGTTTTCTTCCTCTTCTGTTGTTTTTTTTAAAGAATTACCAAAACTGAATGAAGAGTAAACTGAAAAGCAAACAAAAGGAAATACGTTTGAAAAGCAGAACCGAGTGATAATCCAATAAAACTTGCTGATGAATAAAAAGATAGAAGAAAGCAAAAAAAACGAATGCAGAAAAGAAAATAAACAGGTTAGTATTTGCTCATTCTTTCACGAAAGCGAAGAAAGAGGGCAACTGTACTCGAGGAGAAATGATGCTAACTCTCATCAATTCTTCGGCAGCCGACTTGAGAAGGTTATAACGACAACGAACGCCCGGCAGCCCTATATACTGCTTCACATCTGCCCTATCCAGAAATGCCTTTCGAACACAAACAGTTAACAAATGGTATAAAAACTCAAAAAAAAACGTTAATATCACGTACATCGTCCAAAGCATTGCTAACGTTCGAAGTGGTCAACACAACAATGTTCCTCAAATGCTTGATGCGATCGATTTGGGTGAGCAAAGCGTTGACGACGCGAACAGCGTCCGAAGGCTCATTCCCGGCGATGGCTCTGCTTCTCGCTGCTGTCAAGCTTTCGACTTCGTCAATGAGAAGGCAGACAAAGGCTTCGTTGTTGGCTTCCGTAACGTCGCGAATCTTTTCAAAGAGTTGCAGTACCATTTTGCCACTTTCGGAAAACCATTTGGAAAATAGACTGAAGAATTGTTAATGGGTTTTTGGATGTGCAGAAGAGAAAAAAAAAGCAAAGAGAGAAGCGAAAAGTCACCTATGGGCATTCAATTCGATCAAAAGGCCATAGTCATAGCGATGCTGTAATCGAATGGCGATCTTCTGGGCGAGGGCCTTGCACAGTGACGTTTTACCTGTTCCTGGTGGCCTTGAAATGTGGCTGTAAATAACGAAATGAAAAAAAGAGAACTATAGTTTCACGTTCATACCCTAGAATGTATGTGTAAGCACATTTTAGATACAGAGAGAGACGAGAGAGAGAGAGAGAGAGAGTGTAACCATAGAGCAATACGATCCTGTTGTTATGGAAGAACGCAAAGAAAGGACATCAGCAAACGATAGAAATTTAAGCACGAAGCAAAACAAAAGTAATAATACCGATTCCACGAAATAAGTTGGGTATTGACTGCTTTATCCGCAAATAATAAGCCTTTATCACAGAAACAATAGCATTAGAATGGTGTCGTACACTTGAAGGAAAAGGGTTGCACCTGTCTCGATATAACTCAACAATCGTCCTTTGATTCCGTCGTCAAAGACGAGACTGCGTGAGAGCACACAATATGCATGTGAGTATGTTCAAAGAGCAAAGGCGAGCTATGGCTATACCTTTCCCACATCCTATCAAAGTCGCGACAAGGAAGGATCCTGGTTTTGTT
This sequence comes from Balamuthia mandrillaris, assembly GCA_031835245.1. Lineage (NCBI taxonomy): Eukaryota > Discosea > Longamoebia > Balamuthiidae > Balamuthia > Balamuthia mandrillaris. Next base: position 12,378 of record JAVKOQ010000700.1, read on the forward strand.
TTTAAAAGACGATAAACTTGTTTTCAAAGACGCAAGAGCAGGTAAGATGTTACCATTGTTGATAACGAGAGGTAGCATCTTCATGTGCTCCATGGTTGTCGACGTCCTCAGCCTCGTTTCCGCCGTCCTGAAGATGAAAGAGATGGAAACGCACTCCTCTTGGATCTAATCCTGACAAACTTAGCGGTCTCGTGATCTCTGCCAGAACCGGAAAACTGTAAGACGCAGAAGAAGAAATGCAGAACGAGAAGGAAAAGCAGAACGTGAAGAAGAAGAAGAAGAAGAACAAGAACAAGCAAGAAGAAGAAGAACAAGAACAAGAACAAGAAGAACAAGAACAAGAACAAGAACAAGAACAAGAACAAGAACAAGAACAAGAACAAGAACAAGAACAAGAACAAGAAGACTAACCAAATGAACTGCATATGGCTATATATTCAACGTTGGAAGATAGGAAGCCATCCTCCGAGAAATCCACCATAAGACACCCGCTTCCATCCGTTATGAAGGTAGTTGGCAACGAAGCAACAGGCGGCATGGGAGAAGCTGAAGAAGGGGCCATACCGTTCTCATACAATATAATACCTCTGAACAGGACAAAACGACAACAGAGAGACATGCAAAATAATGAAGCACAAGACAGAGAAGAGCAGAGAGAGAGAGAGAGATAGAGAGAAAGACAGAGAGAGTACTTTTGTTGAAGGAGATGCACTACTCGGTGGTAGACTTTCTTCTTCGTTTGAACGCCAGCTGCTGACAAGCAAACCTCAACTGATGTGCGAACAAGAAGAACCATAGGTAAGACGAAACAAGATCCATTGCATGAAAAAAAAAACAAGGAGCAAGGCACCATCCACAAGACAGCTCCTCGAGCTCTCCGCAGAGACTATGAACCGCTCCGTCATGGTATCGTCCATCATCCTCTTCTCCTCCTCCTCCTCCTTCGCGTGCCTCTTCTGCTTTCGCTCCGCTCCGGTTTGCTTTCGTCTGCTTTCGTTAACCAAAAAAAAAAAGTAGCGGAACCCCAAAAATGAATGAATGAATGAATGAAAAAGAGTAGCAGCAGATGGATGGATGGATAAAATATGTTATAAAAAACGTAGCGGAACCCCAAAAAAAATGAAATGAAAGAGAGAGAGAGAGAGAGAGAGAGAGAGAGAGAGAGAGAGAGGATAGAAAAAGAGTAGCGATGGATAAACAAATAAATAATGAATGAATAATAAATAATAAAAAAATAAACAATAAAAAAAATAAACAGAATTGTGGAATAAAAATAAAAATAAAAATAAAAATAAAATAAATATTGAAACAGAATAGTGGAACAAAAAAAGAAGAGAGAGAGAAACGACGAAAGAAAGAAAAGGAGTCAAAAAGAGTAGCGATGGACAAATATTTTATAAAAAATGTAGCAGAACTAGAAAAGAAAGAAAAGAGTAGCGAAGCGAAAACAAATTAAAAAATAAAACAAAAAAATAAAAAATAAAACAAAAAAATAAAAAATAAAAAATAAAAAATAAAAATTAAAAATTAAAAAATTAAACAAAAAAAAATTAAAAATAAAACAAAAAAATAAAAAATAAAAAATAAAAAATAAAAAATAAAAAATAAAAAATAAAAAATAAAAAAACGAATAGCAGAACAAAAAAAAAAGAGATATAAAGAAAGAACGAGAGAGAAACAACAATAAAGAAGGAAGGAAAGAAAGAAACAAAAACAAAGAAACAAAGAAAGAAAACGACAAGAAAGAAAGAGAGAAAGAGGGTAGTGAAGGAAAAAAACAAAAACAAAAACATAAAACAGTAAAAACGAAAATAAAAAATACAAAATGTATAAACATAAAAAAAGACCAAGACGTTTAAAAAAAAGAGATTTAGTTGCAACAAAGGGAAGAAGACAGAGGAGACAGACGGAAATAAAAAAGGGCATCCTGTTCTCATGTGCCGTCGTGAGTTTACCACGGGATGTTGCTTCTTCGTTTCTAACGTTGCCCAAAAAAACACGTGAGAAAAAGAAGAGAACGAATGAAGAGAAGAGGACTACGGAGAGACCGAGAAAGGGAGAACAGAGAGAACGAAGAAGAGCAGAGGAGAGAGGACGCCTTTGTTACCCATCTTCCCGAAGGTCCCAGCTCCAAGGCCAATGCATCCAAGTCCCTGGAATCATCCCACTGCGCATCCGAGATATCCACATCGACCCATCCATCTCCACTCGCTTCTTTCTCTTCTTGAAAACTATCGTTATTACTGCTGTCGATGCTGCTGTCATCATCATGAGTGTTGTTGTTGTCTCTTCTTAGGGTATCTGCCGGAATAGGTGACATAGGTGAGCTGGAACGAGGGGGAGAAAGGAGAGATGTTTCATGTTCCACAGGCCTTTGGAAAGAAGAAGAAGGACCTTCCCATGAAACCCGAAGGTCAGGGGATCGTTGCTGATGTTGTTGCCTTTGTTGATGAAGTTGCTCTTCTTCAAAAGCAGAAGAAGACATGAAAGACGAAGAAGGAGCAGTTTCATTGCTGTCGGTTGGATCACTCTCGTTCGTTGTTGTGACAGTTATCGTTGTTGATGTGGTTATAATCGTTCCTCCATCTACGTTATATGGTTGTTGATGTGCTTCTCCTCCAGCAACATTGTGATTGTTGTTGTTGTCTTTTAAGAGCCGAAGTCTCATGCTGGGATGGCGCACGTTGCGCCGTCCTTGCCAGAGCCAATGAGGAATAACCGGAGGCACTTTGATCTCCGTCTTGAAGGTCTCCACGAACTCGGATTCGATAGACGAGATGGAATTGCCTCTCGTGAACCTTTAAAAAAAAACTAGTTTTTAAGAAAGAGACTTTCTTCCCTTCCATCCTCTCTCTCTCTCTCTCTCTCTCTCTCTCTCTCTCTCTTCCCTTCTCTCTCTCTTCTCATTCATCGTGTTTGCTTCTCGTTGTGCCGTACCGTGTGAACTCGGTGAAGGTCACGGAAAGGTTCCAGTTTTGGAGTTTACGAAGGCACATGACGACCACACCGGTGACATTAGCGCCATCGAAGCCGTGAATGTAGACCGGTAGGTTGCGCGGATCTATTAACGTCTTTTGAAGAGAGAGGTACCGAGAAGGGAGAGAGAGAGAGAGAGAGAGAGAGAGAGAGAGCAGAAGGCAAATGGTCGGTTATCATGAAAAAAAAAGGAGCAATGGAACGCAACAGCTATGTCGCTACCTCTAAAATTTCTGTGACGAGTTTGGGGGGAGTGTTGATCTCATCTTTGGAGCGACCCACGCGGTGGTGAATGTGTCGGATGTGTTGTTCTTGACAGAAACGACTGATCTCTTCGCTCTCCTCTTTGATGAGGGAGATGAGAGTTCTCAACTTCAGCCTGAAAAACAGGAGAGGAGGTGTTACGACATGATTTACAAGACACAACGTCAACGAAAAAAACAGAAAACAACGCGAATGGTGAGATGGATTAAAACCTCTTGAGAAAACGCATGTTGCGTTTGGTGGGATAGGCCCCTCTGTAAACGCCCTCCTCCACTATGGAAAATCGAAAGGGAGGGATGAGCTTCTGATCTTTCATCTCTTGTTTTTTTTTGCTATCGATAAGAATTTTTGGAATGCCGAGAATTAAAAGCATGCGCATTCCACAACCCTAAACAAAGCAAAAATGTGTGTAACATTTTACGAGAAAAGGAATGTTTGGGAATTTCCGTTCCCATAAGTTTTCATGTCGACATGAGTGGCTAGTTTCCCGCCAATTTTTCCGTCTCGTTGCGCTGGCCGTTGATGTAGGGACAAAACAGAGACGAGACGCAGAGAGAGAGAGAGAGAGAGAGAGAGAGAGAGAGAGAGAGAGAGAGACGCGATCCCAAGCCCACAACAAAAAAAAAAGCATGCCCAAAAAGAAATCCAGGGAAGTGCTGGCGCTGCAGAAGGAGGCGGAGAAGCTTCAGCGGCGCGCGGAAGCGCGCGAACGGAAGGGCGGGTTGATCTCCCCGCCGAGGAGGACGCGCAACTCCTTGCAAAACAGCCCTGCCTCCGAAAGCAGGATCGATCGAAGGTCGCAACAAAGAGGAAAAGCGAAGCCGAAGAAACTGGACTTGACCTCTCCCACAACGACACCGCCAACGACAAAGAGGACGAAGAGCAACGCTGCCACAAAAGGCGTTGCTGCCTCTGAAAATAATGTCGATCGGAAGAGACGCTTCGTGAAGCGAGAACCCAAGCAACCAAAGCAACTGGACTTCTCCTCTCCATCAACAACTCCAAAAAGAGCTGCCTCCACTTCCGCCACCACCCCCAGGAGACTGCTACGCAGCAACACATGCACGGACAGCCAGCTGGCAGTTACAAGCAAGCTGAGAAGCAAAGAGGCGCAGCTTTTGTGCCAAGAAATGAACAAACAGAAAGAGCGGGAAAAACGTAGAGATCTGCCTAAGAAGCCGATGGGTAGGTTTCTTGGCTTCTTCTTTTTTTCGTTGCTCCTTTCTCTCTAACTTTGTGTTCATACAGAATATCGGCCCAACAACGCCAAGACCCAAGTCTCCTTTAACCCCAACGCCTTTCTCTACCGCCAACACACCATGAATGAGGCGGAGCTCTCTCTCCTCCTCAATGACTTCAACTATCCGTGGAACGATGAACCTCTGGAGCCACAGCAGTGGGCCAAAGTGGAGGAACGCTTTAGCGATGCACAGCGAGCCATGAGCAAAGGAGACAAGTCTTCCTCGGCCATTCACGAGAGACAGGAGGAGCAAAACAGGATCATTGCCTTTTGGCAGCGGTGTGTCTTGCAACGGAAGAAGACGCGAGAGAAGGAAGAGAGTTCAGGCGGTGCGATGTATATTTCGGGAATGCCAGGAACGGGCAAGACGGCGTCTCTGCAGTGTGTTGTTAGATATATGCAAAGTTGGGAGCACAGCCAGGAGCTCCATTCCAAAGGTTTGTATTGTCTTTCCTCTCTTCTACGTTCTCTCTCTCTCACACACACATCTCTCCCTCTTTCTGAGTCTCACTCTCCCTCTAACGGGCCTTTTGTATGCCTCCCTAGTCATCCAAGTAAACGGAATGCAGATACAATCGACG
>JAVKOQ010000701.1:0-17422 GCA_031835245.1 Balamuthia mandrillaris
AATATTATTTTCAAAGGCAAAAAAAAACATGTATATAGTGTTTTTCATAGAAGTTTAAACTGTTTGTAAATGTTTTTCTTCATATTGTTAACTTGAATCAATGACACAAGAATACAAGAATGAGGCAAAGAATAGGCTTTTAATGAAAGGACATTGTCAGGACTAAGTATGTATGTGCCTGCGTTTTTGTTCTATATATGGAAGCCAATTTCATATCTACTACACCATCCTAACTTGTAAAAAGTGATCTCTCATACCCACTACACCCACTAACTTTAAAAAAATGTAACAGGCAATCAATCTTTTGCAACTTTTGTGCCTCAATGCATACTGCCCAATGGACATTAATGCAAGTAAGAGGTGCCATAGGTATTCTATATACAAGGTAAAGCCACCCTGCCCACTAGATAACCAATAAACAATTCCAAAAAAAGTAATGTGTTGAAAACAACTCTTACAATCTAAAAGAAGAGGCAGATTAAAAAACAACATAGGCAGTCCAGGGTTTTAACAAGTTGAAGTTACAAATATTACAAGTCTGAGAGATAAGTGCACTAAACACATAATATATATCATAATATATGATAGAAATTTATATAAAACCTTACAAGTCTTCTCTGAGTATATCAGAGTTGTTTTCCTTTTGTTTGGCTTTTGCCCCAGAATCTCTAAGTATTGTGCTACAGAAGGAATAGGAAAAGGGGAAAAGGGGTGAAGAAGAAAATATATAGAAAATGTACAGGAAATAAAAAGATATTGCCATTGCTACTAACACTGTCATTGCCATTGCCATTATCCTTGCTGTTGCTACAATGAGGTGTATTACAGAGTGAAGAAATGTTTGGCTCAAAACCTCAAACATTACTTGAGATAGTAGGTGTTATTCACAATGTTTCTGTTTATCTTCATCTTGTTAGCTGTTCTCTAATTGGTATGGTTTGTATTGTTCATTGGAGAAGAAAGCTGCACACAAGCTCCACACCTATGTATTGACTGGTGACTATGATAGGATGCCTGTTTAACAACCTGATTGATGTGTCTTGGAATGGACTATAAAAGTAAAAAAGATGAATAAGAAATTCAAGAATAAAGAAGAAAGACATGCCTTGCTTTGAATAAACTCTGCTAATTTCTTTCAAACCAAATGAATATCTAACATATTTCTTTGTAGCAGTGACTGGTGGGTCTTTATCTTTGCCTTTACTTCTTCTTTTCATGTTTTTGTCACTTTCTCTGCATCTTCATTTGTGCTGCCATGGTTTAGTTGATCATGTAACATAGGAGTAAAGCTCTTGATTATATAAGCCACAGAGCAGTATGAGTGAAGTAAGTGAGCGAAATGGGATGTTTGTCAATGTGGATGCTCATCAGAAAAGTGGTGATGCTGCAAGCACAAATGCCAAAGATCTTGTTACAAATGACTTTAGATTGGAAGTTGATGAGCTTAATGGAGCTGAGGGTATCGTTGGAGATGCTCCTGTAAATGATAGTTTTCAATGTGTTGTTAGAAGTTGTGAGTGGCTTGCTTGTAAAACATGTTCTGGTAGTCAGGCGAATTGAGGATCTTCTGCCTCAAGTTGAAATAAAGAACCTGAATGAAGAAGAATGTTTAGGGACGATTGGTGCATGAAGAGAGAAATGATAAACAGAGAGACAGAGAGACAGAGAGCAAGGAACAGAGAACTAAGGAACAAAAAGACAGGAGCCAAACATATTTAATAAAAGAAAAGTGTTTAACAGCCACTGCTGGCCAGCCAAAACTGAATAGATAAGGAAAGGAAAGGAGCTGCATTATACTCCTGCTGGCCAGCAATATAAAAATATAAAAAGGAAGGAGTTGCAACAAAAACAAAGGGGGAAAGTGTGCTTGGTAAGTAGTAGTAGTAATAAGAAGTTTATTTGCTCTGAGAGCAACACCAATCTATACATAAAAAGTAAGCATTGTACATACATAGTGTACTCTTACTTCTCTTACTCCCTCATCCTCGATGCCTTTCCAATTGTTATGATAGTTCACAAGTGAAAGGTGTTGAATGAGATTTCAGACTAACTTTGTATCAGAGCATAAGTTTGATTTTGAGGAAATACTATCCTTATGATTATGGAATACACAATGAATATATATACAAACAAAAAGGAGAATTTGAAACTCTGATGAATTTTAATTTTTCAAAATAATTTTCCTATACATGATGGCTGTACCTTTCCCTACCAGCCTTATTAGTAACCTATGTTTCCACATTTTTTTCTTCGTAATTGTGTTTAGTAAATAATGGTACAAATTGAAAGGAGATGTAGGAGAAAACAAGAAGTTCAATTGTGCTATACAATGAGACATATGGATAGGTATTGTGAGAAAAGGGTATAATAGCTCTCAAAGTACAAGAAATATGGGATTAGAAAACTCCAATATATACAGGAGGATGTGGACCAAGGATACAGTAACTGACCCCAACTATTGGTCTACAGTAAAACCAAAGTATAGCTTTGCCAGTCCCTACTCTAAGGTAGGGACTGTGGAGGGCAGATCCATTGTGGTGAGCAGTAAGGACCTTAAGAAGGAAAAGGTGTGTGACAGGATCTTCGAGCTAGGGCTCAAGCATGTGGAAAGTAGGAGAGAAGAATGGAATGCAGCATTGGAGAGTTACCCTGGATATGGCCCAGGCTGCTAAAGACAGTATTACAGAAAGAGCCAAACAGTATGCTTTCGCCCCTTGGTGAATAGGCAAAGTATGAATCGAAGAAGCCAAGAATGAAGGCGAACCACTGTGGAAGCCTAAAGAGCAAAGAAATATTGAGAAAAGGAAGGAGAAGAAAGGAAATATTGGGACAGTAGCTTTGAATAGCTCGTTGCAACTCTCTGGCATCTCACTGACTAAGGAGGAGCATCATGGTGCTGACATTGTGGATGAGAAAGGAGATGAGACCCAATGACTTTAGTAGCATTTGGACAGTAAGCAATTTGGCATAATTGAAGCAGATGTTTGCTCCTTGCTTGGAGAAGTATTGGTGGATGGGTAGGGGGCTGCTCTTGGAAGGAGTGGCTATGGAAAGAGTGTTGCAGGGTTCTTTGATTGAGAGGGCTTCAAGGGGAACATCATATTGAAAATAAAGCCAGTGATTTTACCAACATACTCCCCTTTTAAGAAAAAGGGAAGGAATAAAGAAAAAGAATTAAGGTGTTGAAGGATATGAGATAACATCCATGAGGCGCTGGAAGTGTTGTGCAACAATCTTGATGCCAAAAATGGCGGCAACAAACATGTAATGATGACTGTTCCATGTGAATGTAGTTTTGATGTAGTCTTCAGGAGCAATTAGGCATTGCATGAAGACCAGATAAGGTTGAGGGCAGAGGTGATGAAAAAGCCTTGCACTTTGGAGATGATGCTGCAGATAGTAGGAATTGGGTATGTGAAGTCCAAGAGGAGCTTGTTCAGAAGACGCAGATCAATGCAGACATGCCACTGGGTGACGTTGCCATCAGCGTCCTTCTTTGGTACAATGGTGAAAGGAGAGTTCCAGGGGCTGTCAGGTGGAGCAAGCACAATGACACCAGTACGCAGCCATTTCATCATCTGCAGATTGATTACAAGCATTAAATAGTGTGCGATGGGGTATTGGTAGTGAAAGATCTCTGGTATTCAGATGGAGAACCGCTTTGAGAAGGTCCTATTGGTAGAGCCTCATTCTCCTGGAGGTATTTCTCAATGGCTTCAAGAATACACTTGCGGATGTGTTCCTTGATAGCTTTCACCAAATGTTGATGTTGGTGTCAGGTGATGTTGTGGTCCTTGGAGCGAGGTAGTGGTTCCTCAGGGTAGTTGATTGGGATGTCTGTAATGCCCATACCGGACTTGCACATGAAGTCGCAGCCCAGGATGATCGATTGACCGTCTGGTTGAGGCAACATGGAGAACATGTAATGGAAACAGTGTTTGCTGAAGCCAATAGCAAGTGGCTCCGTTTTGGTGGCATGGAGCAGTGGTTTCATAGTGTTCGAGTTTGACTGTGTAGCTGACTTGCTTGGTTTTGGCCCAAACTAAGTCAACAATAGAAGGGTCCATACCAAAGTGGATGGCACCAGAATCTATGACAGTGGTGACTCGAAGGCCATTGATGGTCATTGGGGCACAGATAGGGTCGTTGGGTCCAGGCATATTGTCAGTGACGGTTGTTATGTTGGTAAAATCACCAACACTTATCTCAAGACTCCTCATGTTGGATCCATCCCGGACCCTCAGCTCTCCTTTCTTTTGTATCCCCCCATCCCTCCTTTCTCTCTTTTCCCCTTTCTCTCGGTGTACTTTGAAGCAACATCGGAGATTCACTCTCATTGTCCTTCCTCTATTCTCTTGAATACACTCCTTGTCTCGTCACCGACTCTTTCCTTCCTAAGGTTGGATTCAACCAACACGGTGATAGAGTTGAGAGCCTGTTGTGACTCATAGAACTCGTTGTACTCCTCTTCATCTCTGATAGAGTCTTGCTGCTCAGCAGCAGGAGCGGGTACATTGCTTGGTTATTGCCTAGAAGACTTGGAGTTGAGAAAACTGATGAGCTGGGAGAGGACTGGCGTGCTGGTGGTTGCGCGCATGTTTGTTGCGGCAGTGTTGGGGTTACGTGTTGTGGAAGCAGAAGATAATGCTGGTGTAGCAGATGTAGCTGGAAAAGACTGCTGTTGTAGCTTGTGGGCCTTTTTTTGGCACTGATCTTCCATGTGGTTGCGTGTTTTGCAGTGTGCACAAACAGCACCAATAGTGTGGGGTAACTGTGATTGCCTTTGAGGTGATTTGCTGTGACCTTTATCTTTTAAAGAAGGTTGGGAAAACTCTGTCTTGATGAGGACTGTGAGCTCAAAAGCAGCAATGATGTCTTGTGGCTTGTTGTGAAGAGTCTGTTGCTTGTACTTTGACTTGATGTGGGGAAGAAGGCTTGTCCAAAGAAAAAGGCTTTGAGGTAGTTGTAGAAAGTATTAGGAAAATGATGTCTGGAAGGCAGTAGTGCTGATGGAAGAGGTCTCAGGCGACGTTCCACGGTTGGTCTTGTAGAGCGCTAATGGCCCAAAGACGTCTGTCTCCAACAAGGGTAGTGATGAGGGCTTGCATCCATCTATCCTCAGGGTAGTTATAGGCGTTAAGGTAATACTCCAGTTCCATGGTGTGAAGAGCAGGGACCTGACGCTTACTGATGTTGAACTTAGGTAGTATGGAGGGAAGGCGAGGGATTTTCTTCTGAGTAGGAAGGGAAGGAGTAGTTGTGTTGTTCTGTGTTTCTGGGACAGAGGCAACATGTGTGCTGTTGGAAGCAGTTGTGTTGTTGACAGAAACGTCAACAAGAGAAAGTGAAGTTGAATGAGGTGATTGTATAGGAGAGATCTGTGGAATGGGTGAGGGAGGAGAAGCAGTGGCAGTGGTGGTGTTGCATATGGAAGAATTGCCTAGTGTGGCTGAGGTGGATGTGAGGAAAATAGCAAAGTTGTCTATATATATGTTGCTGTAACTGTTTTAAGGCCTTTCTAGTGTGTTCTGCGACTTTGTCTAACTTGTGCTGTTCTTCTTTAGTGACGCATTCAGTCTTGGGACAGCTGGCAAAGAGAATAGGACCAAGAAAAGAAACAACAGAGTGACGAGAGCCCAATGTAATTTAATGCATGAAAGAGAAAAGATAAGTGTGTGATTGTGTGTGTGTTTGTCCTTTGTTTGTGAACTGCAACCTTGAGTGAAGAAAATGAAAAAAGAACCAATTTATAGTTAGGAAGGGAACCTTAAGGGCCAGAGATCGAGGGTTCGTCAGTGGAATTGCCAATTCTCAATTTCTGAGCTTGAAGAAACTTCAGGGAAAAAGACTGGAAACACGAGTTGATCTTCGGTGTCGACAAGATTGATCGAAGAGGTGACGTCGGCTGTCGGCAGAAAAAGACCGAAGAGAAAGAAAGAAGGAAGAACGACGAGAAAAGAGTTGGTTATGTTGGCAGTTGCCAACAGGGGATGTTGAGCTCAAGTTGAAAAGATTGTTGGAGCATGCAGAGGTACTCCTGTTCTGCCTTGTGAAGCTGTTCATGGAGGGTGTCAAGAGCAGCTGTGGCTTCCATGATGTGCATAGCGCAAGAGGGGATTTGAATCACTTATGTAAGTCAAAAAAATGTTGACTGAATCCAACCTTAGGAAGGAAAGTGTTGATGATGAGACAAGAAGTGTATTCAAGAGAATAGAGGGAGGTCAATGAAAGTGAATCTCTGACGTTGCTTCAAAGTACACCAAGAGAAAAGGGAAAAAGGAAAATAGAAGGATGGGGGAATACAAAAGAAAGGAGAGCTGAGGGTCCAGGACGGATCCAACATGAAGGGTCTTGAGATAAGTGTTGGTGATTTTACGAACATAGTACTATGATGACAATTGACCAAAGAGTTGATCTGTGCTATATGACACAGCCAACACCCTCCTTAAAAAAGTGAAAGATAAGGAAAAAGAAATATAAAAATGAAAATTAACACTGTAATAACAATGGACCAATTACAATTAATCAAAGAGTTAATCTGTATTGTATGGTGCAGCCATTGCCCTTTTCAAAAAAGTGAAAGAAAAGGAAAAGAAACTGAAAACTAAGTTCATGCTGTAATTACAATTGATCAAAGAGTTAATCTGCGCTGTACAGCACAGCCATTGCCCTTTTTAAAAAGTAAAAGTGAAAAGGTGGAAAAAGAACCAGAAAAACTTAATCAACACACTTAATTATAATTAATTAAAGTTGGTCTTTGTCATACAACCACTGCACCAAAAAAGCTTATATAACAGCTTTTCCATCCTATTGTATTTGTAAACGATTCCCTACCTTTAGTAAGTTGGTTTTTTATGTTAACACTGAAAAAAAAAGAACAAACAAAGATAGAACAGACAGCTAATTGTGTAAGAAAAGAGGTTAAAGAAGAAGAGAAGAAATTGTTCAACCACTACCAAGAATGTTGGTTGGTGGTAACTGAAAAACAAGTATGTTGGCTATTATACTCATTTCCATCCCATGCAGTGGGTCTGATAATGAAAAGAAGATGGAAACCAAGCTCTAGGTCAATTATCAAGTATTTACTCTCAAGGCACTCTTCAATGATCACACATGTTTGATAAAGAGATTAGTTTTTCCTTTTCTCATTCTTTTCTTCTTTTCTTTTTTTGTTTTGTTGTTTTCTTTCCTATAATTCCTTCTTTCTGATCTGTATTGCATTTTACAACCACTGTGATTGTAGGTGAATGTTGGATTATCATGTTTTGTCCCAATTCTCTGTTTTGAAAGTGGAAGTATTGCAATCTATTTTATCAACTGATATAGCTATATGTTGTCATGTCACAAAGTGTAATTTTTTGGTATTTTTTGATTGGAAAAAATTATACTTTTATTCCCAGATAAGAGGTTATATCTTTTGCATAGAGATGTTGTTGGTCATCACCTCTGCCCTTGACCTTATCTGGTGTTACATGCAATGCCCCATTGCTCCTGAAGACTGTGTCAAAACTACATTCACATGGTGTTGGGATGACAGAGAGGCTCCTGCCTCTCTATTGGTAGAACAGACATCAAACTTGTCTTACATCTAGTCATCTGTTCTAGGTTCCTTTGAACCTGTCTTACCTCCACTATTTAAATAGACACTCTTGTTTCTCTTTTAGGTAGTACATACAATATACACACTTTCACACTCACACCTTGATTCACTGATTACATCCACCATGCAACAGGTTATGGACCCACAGCACCCGTAATCTCTGAATCACAACATTCTCACTCCTACACAACTTCTGCTCAAATGGCAAACAAACCACACATCTTCAACAGACGAAGAGACTTTCTTCTCTGGAAGTTCCAGATGATGGATCTACTTCAGGGAGTGGGAACAGTCGCTATGCTCCCACGGGTCGAGCCAGACCAATCTAGTGGTTCCACCGGTACAAGGGTAGTTCAAGACGAAGAACGGCCTGACCCTACAAAGAATCTCGCACTCGCTCTGAACTTCGACAAACGATGTGGAAAAGGAAGAGCACTTCTCATGCAATACCTGTCCTCTGAGATTGCTATGCAGTTGCGAATGGAACAGAAGAACTCTCTTTCTGAAGCGTGGCTGTGGCTGCTGACCAAGTACGACAAGGAAGCGGAGAAAGAGCAAACATTGCTACAACGACAGATGAGTCAACTTCACCTGATCGAAGGGCGGATAAACAAATATCTTTTGAAGTTCGGGCTGCTGCTGGCACAGTATAGAAGCGTAGGTGGAGTTCTCTCCAAAAAGGAAGCCATTGAAATGGTTCTCAACAATCTTTCGACCTCTTGGCTGAGTTTTGTCATGATGGTTGACAATCTCCTGTCACAAGAGAAAACCTGGGAAGGGTTCATTTCAAGGATTCTCCTTCAAGAAGAAAGAGTCAGAGATAAAAAGTCATCTTCGTTTTTGATTGTTGGCACTATCAGCGCAAGACAAATGGAAACGGAGGCCAAGGAAGATGACAGTGAACGGCAAAACGAAGAAGGCAGTGTTCCGAGATACCCTCTACATCCCAGAGTTATGCAGAAATCTGGTGTCTGGCAAAGTGTTGACAGAGAGAGGGTGCACGATGGAGTTCGAAGGAACCAACGTCAAGATTCGTTGAGCAGAGGAAATCGTTGGAGTGGATAGAGCATATGTCCTGCAGTGTGAGACTGCTCGTCTATCCGAGGAAGGAGCGTTTATTGCAGGTAAGGAGGAGCAGACTGTCAAGTGTTGGCATCAACACTTAGGCCATATTGCGAAGAAGACGGTCCGTGAACTTCCGAATATCATTGACAGTATGGGAGAGATCGTAGAAAATAGTATAGAAGGGCTGTGTGAAGGCTGTGTGAAAGGGAAGACGAGCCGTAAGCCTTTACCATGACAATGATCTTCGAAACGAGCTGAGGATAAACTCGGGCTTGTGCACTCCAGCATTTGTAGCATTCACCTTCCCTCCTACTCGAACAAACGTTACTTCTGTATGTTTGTGGACGACAAAACGCGAAAGGTCTGGGTCTCTTTACTAAAGACTAAAGACGAACTTGGAGAAGCACTACTAGAATGGATGGAAGAAACCGAATCCAAAGTGGGAAACAAAGTCAAGCGACTTTGTACTGATGGAAGAGGGGAATACAATGACACTGAAGTAGTGAAAAGCCTTTGAAAGAGAGGAGTATCATTGGAACGATCAACTCCATACACTCCAGAGCAGAATGGAGTGGCCGAGCGCATGAACAGGAGTCTCATGGACAGAGTCAGGTGCATGCTGCATCACTCTGGAGCCTCACCGAAGTTGTGGGGTGGAGCGCTAATGCTGGCTGTGAGGGTAACTAACTTGTTATCCACAAAGGCTGTACAAAACAAATCTCCAGACGAACTCTGGTTTGGACAGAAACCATCGTTGAATAGCATCCGTGTCTTTGGATGCAAGGCCTACGCACTGATTCTGAAGGAACATCGAAAGAAACTAGACTCGAGGACAGTCGAGCTGATTTACCTGAGGCCTAATGACAAATCGAGAGGGTTCAGGTTGTGGAATCCCAAGAGGAAGCGAGTTGTAGTCTGTAGAGATGTAGCATTGCACGAAGACTGGAAGATCAAAAACAGTGTACCATTCCAGAAGAAAGCTGAACTTCAGGAGGAGAATAACTCAAGTGAAGACGAGTCTTCAGATGACGAACCTTTGGACTACTCTTACAAACAGAATAGTGAAGATAGTAGTGATGTTGATGACGAGAAAGGAAGTTGTTTCAGAAGAGGACGAATCGAATGAATCAACTCAAGCTGATGCCAGCAGTGAAGACGAGGCTGCAAACAACGACAGATCTGACTTCGAGCCTGACTGGGATGACTAAGTTTCAGACGAAGAGCCGAATTCTTTTCCGCTTGTGGATATGACAAATGTCACTCGCAGGAAGAATACCCACGAAATGAAGAAAACGGTCAAGGTTAAGGAACAGGAAGAAACCAATGACTTCCTAAGAGAGATTGAGGAAGAAGGCAAAGACGCATTGCTAGCATCTTCAGAAGGAGATAATGATCCGAAGATGATTTCTGAAGCCTTACAACGACCAGACAGAGAAGAATGGAACTTGCCATCAAGGACAAGATGAAAGCCATGGTACGAAACAAGATGTGGCAACTCAGAGAGCTACCCCCTGGGAGGAAGGCCATAGGATGCAAGTGGATCTTCAAAGTGAAGAAAAGACCGGATGGTTCAATCGAATGTCACAAGGCAAGACTTGTAGCTCAAAGATTTACCCAGCGAAGAGGAATAGATTACAACGAGACATATTCTCTGGTGGTGAAAATCAGCTCCGTGAGGATAATCATTGCCTTCGTGACTTACGAAGGATGGGTGATTCATCAGATGGATGTTGTTACGGCATTTCTCAACGGGAAGTTGAAAGAGTTGATTTACATGCGTCAACCTGAAGGTTTTGTCAGCAAGACACACTCTAATCACGTTTGCATTCTTCTTCGTGCGCTCTACGGCATCAAACAAGCTCCGAGAGAATGAAACAACACCATTCACGAATTCCTAGCAAGCATTGAATTCAAGCATTGTGTCTCTGATCCCTGCATCTACATTCGCGCCAAAGGAGGAGAGAAAGTAATTGTTGGCTTATATGTTGATGACTTGCTCGTCAAGGGATCCTCGACGAAAGCTATCGAAACATTGAAGAAGGAACTGTCTGATAGGTTCATGATGAAGGACTTGGGAGTAGTGAAGTACATTCTTAGTCTGGAAATCGAGAGAAGCAAGGACAACCACACCACCTGTCTTCATCAGACAAAGTACGTGATGGACTTGTTGAAAAAGTACGGCATGTGTGAAGCAACGCCAGTTGACACTCCCCAAGTTGCAGGCGATGATCTGACTCCATGAAACTCAACAATCGAGAAAGGAGTGGATGGACGAGTTCCCTACAAGAACGCAGTTGGAAGCCTGATGTACGCACTCACTGGTACAAGACCTGATATCACGCTTGCAACAAGTACCTATGCCAAGTTCAACAACAATCCGGCAGTTAGACACTGGAAAGGAGTCAAGAGGACCATGAGGTACCTTTGAGGCACTCCATCACGTGGAATCAAGTTTCAACGAACTGGTTCGAGTGGAATGAAGCTAATCGAATACGTCGATTCTGACCATGCAGCAGATGAGGCTAACAGACGCAGCAGAACAGGCTATATCTTCAAACTTTGTGGAGGCCCCATTTCTTGGTCTAGCCAAAAACAGACACTGGTAACAACGTCAACATTAGAAGCAGAATACATGGCCGCTAGAACTGCTGTCAAGGAAGCTCTTGCTCTTCGATATCTTCTTGAGAAACTGGGGTACCCTCAGGATACGACTCCTATCTTTGAAGACAACCAGAGTACCATACAAATGGCGAACAACATTGCGATCACAGGCAGAACCAAACATATCGACATCAGGTGCCACTTCATTCATGAGAAAATTACACAGCACTTCCAGCACCTCATGGATATTGTCACTGTCGCTATTGCTGAGTTCACTTCCCATTACATTGATGATCTCGCTGTTGTTTCCCAAAGTGTGGATGAACATATCGAGTACCTTATCCGCATTATCCTCACTCTCACTGCTACAGGACTCTGTTTCCATCAGGAATTCGGGTACACACGCCTCTGCATCCTCGGTTTTATCATTGACTGCAGCAACATCCTTCCCAACCAACACAAGCTCTCCACCTTTGCACTCCTAGAAGTGCCTTCCACCAGCAAGCAAATGCAATCCTTCCTTGGCTTTGCAGGCTACCTTCACGACTTCATTTCCATGTTTGCCCAACTCCTTCAGCCCCTTGACACTCTTCAGTACATCAAAGACATCTGTCTCCATTGGAACCAAGACTTCCAGGACGCCTTTGACGCCCTCAAGTGCATCTTATCCAACCCACCTGTGCTCTCACTCTATGACCCATCCTTACCTCTTTTGGTTGGCACTGATGCCTCTCAATTCGGTGTTGGCGCCATCCTCTATCAGATTGGACCTAACAACAAGCACCGATACATTGTGTTCATGAGCAAGGCTCTCAACCCTGCCCAACACAACTATCCTGCCACTAAATGCAATCTTGCCATCCTCTTTGCCATCCACTCCTTCAGTGATTGGCTCTATGGCAACAAGTTCATGATCTTTTCTGATCACAAGGCTTTGTCCTACCTCTTCACTTCTAACAGTAAGAACTACACCCTCAACTATTGGGCTCTCCTTACAACTTCAAGATCATCCACTGCCCTGGCGTTCACATGATCCTTGAGGACTGTCTTTCTCAGCTGTACCTACTTTCCTTCTGGGACAACGGTGGTCTTACACCTCCCTTCATCCCTTTTGATGCCCCTGGCTTGGCTTAGTGCAAACCTCGCAACCTCAAGGCTCTTGCCTTGGTTGACAACTCCCCATCCACAGCCAAATCTGCTCTTAACAGGCACATCAAGGGCAAACTCAGCAAACAATTCCCTTCCACCTCTGAATGAAAACGCCTCCTGCAGCTGTTCCACACAGAAGGACATCACAGAGTAGTAGTAGTAATAAGAAGTTTATTTGCTCCGAGAGCAACACCAATCTATAGACATCACAGAGTAGAAACCTTGTTTGTCAAGATTTGGAACAAAGACTATTATTGGCCTACTCTTCGTGCTGACTGTTCCTGCACTTGCCTACAATGCAATGACTGCCTTAGGCACACCGTCACCAAACACGGCTTTCATCCCCTCAAAACCATCCACGCCACTTACCGCTTTGTTCATGTCCCTATCAATCTGTTTGGCCCACTTCCCACCTCTTCCAAAGGATTCAACTGCATTCTGGTCACCACAGACATTGCTACCCGGTTCACTTCCCTCCACTCAGTCCACGCCAAGACTGCTAAAGATGTGGCCGGCACCCTCCATCAAGTCGTCTCTAATTTCAGTCTCCCTTAGGTCCTTCCATCAGCACTACTGCCTGCAAGACCCTTGACGCTATTGCTGAGTTCACTTCCCATTACATCAATGATCTCGCTGTTGTTTCCCAAAGTGTAGAAGAGCATATTGAGCACCTTATCCATGTTATCCTTACTCTCACCACCACAGGACTCCATATCCATTAGGAGAAGTGTCAGTTCGGGTACAAATGCCTCTGCATCCTCGGTTTTATCATCAACCGTAGCAACATCCTTCCTGACCAATGCATTTCTTCCTTGGCTTCACAGGCTACCTTCATGACTTCAATCCCATGTTCATCCAACTGGTTCAGCCCCTTGACGCTCTCCAGTACATCAAAGACATCTGTCCCCATTGGAACCAAGACTTCCAGGACGCCTTTGACGCCCTCAAGTGCATCTTATCCAACCCACCTGTGCTCTCACTCTATGACCCATCCTTACTTCTTTTGGTTGGCACCAATGCCTCCCAATTTAGTGTTGGCATTGTCCTTTACCAGATTGGCCTCAATAACAAGCACCAATACATCGTGTTCACAAGCAAGGCCCTCAACCCTGCCCAACGCAACTATCCTGCCATCAAACATGAGATGCTCACCATCCTTTTTGCTGTTTGCTCCTTCAGCAATTGGCTCTATGACAACAAGTTCATGATCTTTTCTGATCACAAGGCTTTGTCCTACCTCTTCACTTCTAACAGTAAGAACTACACCCTCAACTATTGGGCTCTCCTCATCTCAGAGTACAACTTCAAGATCATCCACCACCCTGGCGTTCACATGATCCTCGAGGACTGTCTCTTTTGGCTGTATCCACACTCCTTCTAGGACAAAGGTAGTTTTACACCTCCCTCCATCTCTCCCAACACCCCTTGCTTGGCTCAGTGCAAACCCTGCAACCTCAAGGCTCTTGCCTTGGTTGATAACTCCCATTCACAGCCAAATCTGCGCTTAACAGGCACATCAAGGGCAGACTTAGCAAGCAACTTCCTTCCACCTCTGAACAGAAACGCCTCCTGCAGCTGTTCCACACAGAAGGACATCACGGAGCAGAAACCTTGTTTGTCAAGATCTGGAATGAAGGCTATTACTGGCCAACTCTTCGTGTTGACTGTTCCTGCACTTACCTACAGTGCAATGACTGCCTTAAGCACAACATCACCAAACACGGCTTTCATCCCCTCAAAACCATCCACGCCACTTACCACTTCAATCACATCAACATTGATCCGTTTGCCCCACTTCCTACTTCTTCCAAAGGCTTCAACTGCATTCTGGTCACCACAGACATCACTACTCAGTTCACTTCCCTCCGTCCAGTCCACGCCAAGACTGTTAAAGATGTGGCCTGCACCCTCCATCAAGTCGTCTCTGATTTTGGTCTTCCTAAGATCCTTCAGTCAGACAACAGCACTGAGTTCATCAATGCAGTCATCAAAGCTCTCAAGATACTCTCTGGCTTTGAGCACCAGTTCATCTCAGCCTATCATCCTCAAGCTAACTGAGCTGCAGAAAGCCATGTCAAGCTGGCCTGCAAGACCCTTAACAAGCTCATTAACAGTGATTGGTCTCACTGGCACACCTTTCTTCCTGCCACCCAATACACAATCAACCAACACGTCACCACCCATCATCACAAGTCTTCCTCTTTCCAACTGTTCTTTGGTCGCCCAGCTACTCCACAAGACTATTCTTCTTCCTCCTCCCAGCTTCCTACCAAAACTCTCCTCTTGGAGAATGCCAAGCAAATGCATGATATTGTCTACCTGGCATTAGCATCTTCTACTCGAAAGCACAGCTCCAACATCAAGGCTCAACATGATTCTTCTAAGCCACTCTGTGAATTTATCACTGGCTCCAAAGCCATGCTATGCAAGCCTCCCAGGTCTCCCAAGTCTCTTCCTGAGTACTCTGGCCCCTACACAGTCATCTGCCACAATCGTGGTGGTGCATATCTCCTCCAAGACAGCACTGGTGTTACCCTCCCGGACAAATTCAGCCCCAACCAGCTGAAGCTCGTTGCCCCCCCCCCCCCTAGAGGACTCTACTAATGAACTTCCGCCAGATGAGTATGAAATAAATGATATCCTTGATCAAAAAGGCCCAGCCAATAAGTGTGAATACTGTGTTCACTGGAAAGGCTACCCACATTCTGACAACCAATGGATCCCTGCTAAAGATGTTCATGCTCCCAAACTCATCAAACGTTATTGGAACCTCCTCAAACAATCTTCTTCACCTTCCACTTCTTCTTAAGAGGGGGATCCGTCCTGGACCCTCAGCTCTCCTTTCTTTTGTATCCTCCATCCTTCCTTTCTCCCTTTTCCCTTTTCTCTTGGTGTACTTTGAAGCAACTTTGGAGATTCACTCTTGTTGTCCTTTTTCTATTCTCTTGAATACACTCCTTGTCTCATCACCAACTCTTTCCTTCCTAAGGTTGGATTCAACCAATAATGTATCCACACTGTCAGTAATAATCAATTCTTTTTTGACAAAAGTGTTAAATAATAAAAAAACATTATTTTTGATACAAAAAATTATTTTTAATTTATAATAAATTTCAGAAAAAAAATTATTTTTAAATTTGGAAAATTATTTAAAAAATATTTTTTTGAAGGTTGTTAATGAGAGATAAACCTGTGGATCAAGAAAGGGATGACATGTATGTGACTCTGAGTTTATTCACATGAAAAAGGGGTGTGGACCAAAGTGTGTGATTTGAATGTGTCATGAGGAAAAAGAGAAAATAAAAGAGGTAAGAAAATTTAGGGTATCCAGGGAGAGTTTCAACAGGGAGTCATAATGAAGTAAGTCGTTGGTTTTCCAACACTTTTTCTCTCTTTCTTTCATTCTCTTTTCTTTCTCATTGTCTTCTCTCTCTCTTTTTCTTTCTTTCTTTCTCTTTCTCTTTCTTTTTTCTCTCTTTCTTTCTCTCTTTCTCTCTTTCTCTCTCCTTTCTTCCTTTCTTCCTCTCTCCCTTTCTCCCTCTTCCTCTTTTTTTCTCTTTCTTTCTCTCGCCCTCTTCCTCTCTTTCTTTCTCTCTCTCTCTCCCTTTTTCTCTTTGTTTAATTTTCTCTCTTTCTCTCTCTTTGTCTCTCCTATTTCTTCTTTCCATACTGTTCCTCCCTCTTTCTTTTTAATCCTGAGATAGTGTGTAGTAGTGTATATTTGAATTTGACCAAGTCAAAAATTGCAGAGACGTCTAGAAGAGTAGGTTGTTTGATTGTAAAATATTCCTACACATGCCATAATAACCCTTACAAGGAAAGTACACACATGTATTCATACTAGATTTGATTGGAAAATATTCTACAGCTTGAGATTATTGCTTTATCTCCATAATTCTACTTTTATTTCACAACACTATGTTTTTATTATAAATGAGTATTTTTTTATATATGGTTTGTTGTGTTAGATATATAGGTAAAAAGATTGTTGGAAAACCAACAATTCGTGTCATTATGACTTCCTGTCAACACTCTCCCTGGATACCCCAAATTCTCTCATCTCTTTTTATTTTCCCTTTTTCCTTGTGACACATTCAAAGCACACACTTTGGTCCACACCCCTTTTTCATGTGAATAAACCCAGAGTCGCTTACGTGCCGTCCCTTTCTTGATCCGCAGGGTTATTCCCTATCAACAAGATTAGTTAAGTAAGGAGGAGTATTATCTTTCTTTTTATTTAATGTATGTATTTGGTATATTAATAAGAAAGCTGTGAGTGACAAAGGGAAAAAAAGATTTGTTTAATATTTGCAGTGGTGGCTGGTGCACAATTTGAGCTCCAAGAAAATTAAATAAGATAATGGAAACAGTAAATGCTTTAGGACTTCTGTAAAATGCAAAGAAAGGTCATGATAATACACAGTATCAGGAAAAAAGACTTAATGGAAGGTTCTGAAGTAAGTAAAGAAGGCCAAGTACCTAGGGCTGTATTTGAAATTGTGGTTTAAAGAAAGTGGCAATATAGTATATGAGACAGTGAAAGAAAAGTTGTAAACTAATATGGAGATTATAGGTAGAAAGATAAAGTTGGGAATACAAATGTTATTCTGTATTCCATCAATTCTCAGACTTGATACAAGATAAGAAAAATAGGAAAAAGGAAAGGAGAAGTTAGTTTTGATACAATACTAAGCAATTGGAAAAGCATTAAGGATAAAGTGAATTTAGTTTAAGTTTTTTTTATTTATTAAAAAAATTACTATTTTGAAAAGTTAAATTTTTTATGGCTATGAACTCTAATGAAATGTATGTCAGAGATTCCTCTTCTTCTTGCTTTGTCTCTCCCTTTATAGTTATAATTTCGGTTTCAACATGGATAAGGACAACTGTTTTGGATATTTTTTGGATACTTTTGGATAATTTTTCCACCTAACCAAAAAGTCGCGACAGCAAAAAACGATAGCATAAGACAAAAAACTCTCTGTATGTCCTCGGAAGAACCACTAC
>JAVKOQ010000702.1:0-17399 GCA_031835245.1 Balamuthia mandrillaris
GAATGATGAAGAGAAGAGAATGATGAAGAGGAGAGAACAATGAAGAGAAGAGAAGAGAAGAGAAGAGAATGATAAAGAGAATGATAAAGAGAACAATGAAGAGAATGATGAAGAGAATGATGAAAAGAACGATGAAGAGAATGATGAAGAGAATGATGAAGAGAATGATGAAGAGAACGATGAAGAGAACGATGAAAAAAAAAAAGAGAACGATGAAGAGAAGAGAATGATGAAGAGAAGAGAAGAGAAGAGAAGAGAGGTAGCAGAAAAGAGTCAAGGCAAATGATGAGCAACAAAAGGTTATTTGCAGCATCAGCATTCGTTCCATTCACTCCACCCACCTGCCCACCGCTTTGGGAGAATAAAGGGTTGTTTTGGCAGGAAACATGCCCATTGGCCCAAAAGATTTATTATTATTATTCATTGTTTCTTTTTTTTGTTGTCATTATGACCTTTGCACCACCTTCGCTGCAACCTCACCAATAATCACCACAAGAGCAATTGCCATCAGGGGAAAACTGATGAAAACGATTGGCATCTCTCACTAAAATCTCTCGCTGTGTCACCTTGGCAATGAACTTGGTGGCTGTGTGACAGTCCCCACAGACTCTCAAGTTCTTAATAATGCACAATGGCTCGCCTGGTGAAGTAGAAAGCAGTCCAAATGCAATGGCCAGCTTCTCGCTATGAGCGCACAGCTCCACTTCCTTTTGCTCATCAGGCACGTCATGCAGCACCCAGTCTGTGTCTGGTTTATAACCTGCAGTCTTCATTTGCTGGCTCAGCCTATCCAGCTCCTGATAAATCTCTACGCTGCGTGGGTGGCTGCAGTCCTTCACCACAAAGCTGTGCACTTGCCCATCCACTGTTATCCAGCTTCTTCCAGGCTCTTTCTTCACCTTGCGTTCCTTCATCTCATTTCGCACCTTTTCCACATCTGCCCATTGTCCTGCAGCAGCAAAGATATTGGACAGCACCACAAAGGGTGCTGCACCTTGTTGCCCCAATTTGATGGCCTGCTCTGCTGCTCGTTCTGCTCGCTTCACGTCTTTTGCTCCTCTGCATGCCCCTAGCAACGTCATCCAGGTCACCGAATTGGGTGGCACATCCATGCTATTAATTAGTGCCTCCGCCTCGTCCAACCTTCTTGCCCTTCCCAGTAAGTCAACTACACATGTGTAATGATCCACCGTTGGCTGGATCCCATGCTTCTCTTTCATGTCAGCAAAGCAGGCCATGCCCTCTTCAATGAGCCCTGCATGGCTGCATGCATTGAGTACGTTGGTAAAGGTGATCACATCTGGTGCTACACCTTGTTGTCTCATAGCATGAAATGTGGCAAGTGCCTCCTTGCCTTGTCCTGACAGGCCATAAGCAGCAATCATCGCATTCCAAGAGATTATATTACGCTCATTCATCTCCTGGAACACAATGCATGCATCATCCACCTTCCCGCACTTTCCATACATGTTGATTAAGGCATTTGACAGAAGAACATCAGGGAGGAAACCGCCGCAGAGGAGCTGAGTGTGCACAAACTTGCCCATCTTCCAGTCCGCCATGCTAGCACATGCTTTGAGTATACTTCCGTAAGTGAAGGAGTCTGGTGGCACACCAGCCTGCTGCATTTGTTGGAACAGCTCAAGAGCTTCCTTCCCATTACCATTCTGCACTTCCTCTGTGATCATTGAGTTCCATGCCACCGTATTGAATTCGCTCATCCCTTGGAAGACAGCACGTGCCTCCTCTAGCTTCCCACACTTGCCATACATTCCTATGAGAGAGGATGACAAAAGGGGGTCGGGTAGAAAGTGGTGGGAGAGAAGTTGTGTATGGATGCGCTTGCCCGTCTCCAAATCCTTTCCAATTGCACATGCTTTGAGAACAGAGGCATAGGTAAATGAGTTTGGTAGCACGCCTGCCTGCTGCATCTGTTGGTAGAGTTCGAGGGCTTCCCACCAGCATCCACACTGTACTTCCTCTGCAATCATCGAATTCCACATCGCTACGTCACGTTTCTTCATTCCCTGGAAAACAGCACGTGCCTCCTCCATCTTCCCACACCTGGCATACATGCTTATGAGGGAGGTTGATAGAACAACATCAGGAAAGAAGCCACCATGAAGAAGCTGGGCATGAATACGCTTGCCCGCCTCCAAGTCCTCTGCAATTGTGCATGCTTTAAGGACAATGGCATAGGTGAAGGAGTCCGGTGGCACGCCTGCCTGTTGCATCATTTGAAACAGCTCAAGGGCCTCTTTCCCATGTTCGTGCTGGGTTTCCTCCCCAATCATTGCATTCCATGTCACTACATTGCGTTCCTTCATCCCTTGGAACACTGCACGTGCATCATTCATCTTCCCACACTTTCCATACAGGCTTATGAGGGCAGTTGATAGGACAACGTCTGGTAGGAAGCCGTGATCGAGGAGCTGAGCATGGACGCGCTTGCCCATCTCCAAGTCCTCTACATTTGCGCATGCTTTGAGGACAATAGCATAGGTGAAGGCGTCTGGTGGCACACCTGCTTGTGGCATCTGTTGAAACAGCACAAGGACCTCCTTGTGGTGTCCACACTGTGAGTAGGCTTGCATCAAGGCGTTCCATGTCCACACACTGCGCTCCTCAGTTTGCTCAAACACTGCAAGGGCCAAGTCTATCCTACCACACATGCCATAGGTGCTGATGAGAGAGGTAGAGAGGTGGGGAGAAAGCGGGCGAGAAGAAGAGAGGGAGAGGAGGTGGGAATGTACACGCTGACTCTCCTTCAACGTTCTTTCTCTCTTGCACCGCTTCAACAGCTCCATGTAGACGCTCTCTTTTGCTCTCACTCCAGCCTTTTCCATCTCCCCCAACGTGGTGGCCAGTGCCCGTCCCTGAAGTCGGCCCTCTCCTCGTGCCAGGGCTTGCAGCTGCCGGGTGTAGTCTCTCCTCGTCTTGCTTCCCCCCGTGTTCATGCCAGCTGCTCTGCCCTGTCTGTACGGCTCGTCCGCCCTCTTCCAGTTGCTCACCATACGCTCCCCTATGATGATGATGAACGAAAACGGTTGAAGAAAACGCCCAACAAAAACACAACCGTGAAAGAGAGAGCGCACCGCTACAGGAAGAGGAGGGGTGGTAGGTGCGCGTAGAGGGAAGGCAAAATGAAGTGCACAACGGCGAGTGCAACCCACGCGGCAGCTGCAAAACCTTCCCCGTTGCTCCGGGCATACTTCTACGTGGCCACATTTGCGTTCAGGTTCCTCTCCCTCCCTCCCTCTCTTTTTGGTGTTGCGAAAAAATGCAAAGAAATGGCCCTTTAAAAAAAAAAAGATGGGGGACAGTACCCCGGATTTCTGGTAAACAAAAAGGAAACAGCAGATGGTTCTTGAGTCTTAGTCTAAAGAAGTTCTTCTTCTTTCTTTTTTTTAACAGTTTTCAGAACTTAGAACTTGGGGGCTGTGGTAGCCCAAGTATCGGAGTCGTGAAAAAAGTTCCATTCTCCATCATAAGAACCAATTACTGCAGGAACAGGTTGTTGGATGGCCTCTAAACGCCAGAAGGAAGACTTGTACCAAGCCGCAGTTGGTTTGAGGCCCAGATTGGCCCAAAAAGGGAGCCGGTCCTCCCAGCCTGGGTCCTCATACTCGGTGAAATTACGCACTATATCGGTCATGCTGAAGCCCATCCCTGACACAAGCTTCTGCACTCCAAACCACTTTTGTTTATTGCATTCCAATGTTGTCAATCCAAAGTAGATTACACTTCCTGCAATTGGTTGACGGCCAAAACAAACGAAGTGAGTCAGCGCGACAATAAAAACAACTGCATAAAAAAAAAAGAAAGGTAAATACCAGGTCCTTTCAAAGAGGCCACACCGCGAGAAAGAAACACTTTACAGCCTTCCACAGTTTCAACAGGATCGCTGGCAAACACATCAAAACTCCTCTGGAATGACTGAGGAAGGGCAAATCTAGCATCATAGAGATGAGCCTCCAACCGAAGATTGTAACGCTTTGCTGCAGCGTTGAGGAAATCAATGAGGCGTTGGTCAGCTTCCACGCATACTACCCTCTCGGGCAGTCCTGTAAGAGCACATGCCAAGGACAGAAGGTCATCGTCCCCCAATATAAATATTTTTTTGCCAAGCAGGTCGCCCCGTGCATGCATAAAACCTACTCTGTGCAATGCGTGTTGTGGGCTCATATACCACTACATCATTGGTTGTTAGACCCTTTCGCTCTTATAGCCAGACTTTCAAAGAGAGAGAGAGAGAGAGAGAGAGAGGGGGGGGGAAGAAACCTGGTCAAACTCTTCTTTCGCACTCGGGCGAGTAGCAGCAATTTCATTGAATAGGTGAAGTAAATTGAAGTTGGAGGGGCAGTGGTAACCCCTGGTTTCGCACTGGCAACAGGGTTGTGTCGGTGACATTCTCACTATATCGTTTGTTGCAGCTGTATCAGTGGTAAAGTAAGGTTGTAGCGCCTTATCAGCCTTCTCTGTAAGTTTTAGCTGTTGTTGTCACATAACATGAGAACCATGCATTCTTCACAAAAAATTATAAGAGAGACGAGAGCAGAGGAGAGCTGAGAGGAGAGAGGAGAGAGGAGAGAGGAGAGAGGAGAGAGGAGAGGAGAGAGGAGAGAGGAGAGAGGAGAGAGGAGAGAGGGAGAACGCACTACGCCTTCCTCAAGGACAGCCCAGCCCTCCTGTTGCAGGCGTTGAAGCTGTTCATAAAAGTCACGCAAGGAAGAGTCCTGCAAGTTAAGCAAGGCGCAAGGGTCCATTTTCCCTTCCTTGGCCTTTGTTTTCAGTGTATATAGCAGCCTCAGCAGGTCTGCCGCTGGCACAGCTGCTCCCTCCTCTTGCCTCGGCGGGTGAAAGTCACTTGGTGGTTCTTCCTTCGTTTTTTGAGGGAGTGCCTCAAGTGAACACCCAGCACAACCTTCAGCAGCAGCCATTTGCTGGTGGCCAGCAGCTGACAACCGGCAGCACGAGGGCTCTCCTCTAGGCGCTACCAAAGCTGTGGCCAGGCTATCCGTTCTCGTCGTCGCAGTGCAACTGTCAGCCAGCAACATTTTTTCGCTTGTGTCTTTCTTCTTCTTCTTCTTCTTGTTCTTTTTCTTCTTCTTCTTCTTCTTCTTCTTCTTCTTCTTCTTCTTCTTCTTCTTCTTCTTGCGGCAGTGGGAGTGAAAGCGTTAAGCCAACAACACAAAAATACAGAAACGAGAAAATAAAAAATTGGGAGTTGTGGTCGGTTGGCCCGTTCCCTGCAGGAAAGAAGAAGAAGAGGAACGTGAAGCTGCTGTCCCTTTTTTGCCCTAAAGCTCTGTTTTTATCCTTTTAAAGTATATATCTTAGATTATAATCGATCTATATTGCGATATAATGAAATCATCCCTAATGTGCATATGCTAGATGAAGTGCTCGCAGCTCATTGGTTGCCACGATACCTGTTACACTTGTCCGCAAAAAATATCAAACGAGAGGAAAAAGAAGCAGGGCAAGTGGCAAGGGGGCTCACTTTCGTCGTTTTCCTAGCAAGTTCAAAGCTTCTGTTTCTTCTTGTTCTTCTTCTTCTTCTTGTTCTTCTTCTTCTTCTTCTCGATTGTTGTTCAAAAGCGAACAAGCACCACAAGGAATGAAAAGCCTGGATTGGAAGACAAGCTTGTCCGAGGAGGTACGCTCCCGCCACATGAGGCTAGTGGCAGAGGCGGCCTCCCGCAGAGGGCTGAAGGAAGAGCAGTTTCATGTGGCACCCATTGTCAGCTGGGACAACACCATCTACGTGGTGCGGACGGAAAAGCACAAGGGAGGGGTTATGGTCGCGCGGTTCCCCACGCGGCCTCCTTCCGCTCGTCCTCCGCAACATAGCCCTGCAACCCAAGCCGCCATTGCACGGGTCTTACAACGACATGGTACCCTTCCCTCCCCCCCATGCCTTGCCTCGTATTTTTGTTTCTTTGCTGATCAACGGTGGATGCAATAGGAGTGGTAGGACCAACTCCTCTTGAGGTAAACCTGGAAGAAGACTTTTTATTAGAGACTTATGTTGAAGGGAGCAACTTTGGTAATGTATTCGAGGAGCTGGCAGCTACAACAACGAACTGCTCAGAGAGCAAAGAAGAGCGGGAAGCGTACCAAAAGGAGCAACGAGAAGCGGTGTTTGTGCAGCTAGGAGGAGTGCTACGGCGGTTACACAGCATAAAGACGGAGGGCTATGGGCTGGTGAGCTACGACGAGTCCGCCTACAACCAGCTGAGGGGAATCTCTTCCTGTTGGCTCGACTTTTGCGAGCAGCACTTCATGGGAGGGTTGAGGGCACTGGAGGAGGCCGCCGCTCTTCCCCCTGACCTTCTGAAAGAGCTCTCACGGCTCTACCACCGCTATCAGCCCTATCTAGCCGCCTTTGACAAGCCTTGCCTTGTTCATGCCGATCTCAATGATGACAACATTCGGGTAATTCTACAACCATCAGCACAACAGCAGCAACAACTACCACAACAACTACCACAACAACTACAAGCAGAAGCAAAGGCACCCCAACAACAACAACAACAACGGAACAAACTGGAAATTCCCAAGAATGGAGGCGGAGCAGTGCTAAAGATAAGCGGTCTCCTGGACTTTTGCGATTCCCTCTCGGGAGACCCTCTCTACGACTTTGGGTCTTTGCTGGAGGATGAAGGACCCTCTGTGATGGGCTGGGTGGAGCAAGGCTACGGCGAATGGAGCCAGCAACAAAAGGAGCTAATCTTCTTCTACGCTATCTTCATAACAGTCTACTACATGACGGAGGGAGGCGTTCGTTACAAACGCCTGCCAAAGTACACCCAAAAGTTGCGCCTCTTTTTGTCGCGTTTGCTGCGCAACGACGTCGACCTCTGCTCTGCTTCTGGTGTTGACCATCTGTCTGCTTCGTGACCTTATTATTATAACGTCTTTTATTTATTTATTTCTCTCGGAAGAGCGAAGAATGGTGTGATGATAGTTGCCAGAAAGTGAAGTGGCTATTTTTTAAGCTACCAGTAGTAGCTCATTGATAAGCGTTTTCCACGTCTTTCTCATTAGGAAGTGGTTTGTTGTCTTGTTTTGGCTTGGGAAAACTTCTAAAGTCCTTCAAGAGTATGTATCTTTGCTTCAGTCCTTCGAGATCACTTCTTGTATGTTCAAGGTCCGTCTTCAAGGAGCTTGACTCCTCTCGTAATCGATAAACAAGCCCTACAAGCACTCCAACTGCACCTATTAATGTAGCAGTGCCTTGGAAGTATCTTGCTCTCGCGCCAATTTTAGCACTGCGCAATAAGACTTCACGGTTCAGCTCCGCAACCTTTAGTGAAGTGGTTGTGTGAACCTCTGCTATCTTTGTGTTGTAAGCACCTGCTATGTGAGCCGCCTTTTCATGAGCTGTTTGCCCACTCGCGAGGGCACAGGTTTCCTCTGCCATTTGACCGTCGTCCTCACGCAACAACAATTTTTGGCGACATGGAAACCTCCATTTTTTGGGACTCCTCTGGCAAGTTTTGCGCTCTGCCCATACGCGATTTAGGGACCTGTAAAATTTTCTTGGAACTCGTTTTACAAATACCATGACGACCCGAATTTTTAATTTCTTGCAAATCTGGGAGAAGGAAGGGGTGGTGTGAGGGAGGAGGCGAAAGAAAATGGAAAATACCAAACAAGTCACTGAGACTGGAGGAGAGGCACTGGCGCTGCACCTCCTGACCAAGTTGCGAGAAAAGGGAGAGCTCTCGCCGTGGAAGCTGCTCTGCCTCCAGGACAAGACCCTTCAAGAGTTTTACGAAGCCGTGGAAAGCCTTAAACAGCGAGGTCTTATCGAGCTCACTCCCGAAGCCAAAGTACGTCAACCTTTTTGAGGGTTTATGCCATTTTGTGGTGTGTTGAGGAGGTATGGGTGTGTGGTGTTGCGTGTCTTTTCGTTATGCGCCGAGAAGCGAGGTTGCCGCTCACCACAAAGCTGCAACCCACCTACCTCCGCCGCCACTCCCACAAAAAAAAAAAAAAAATAATAATAATATTCTGCACAGCGGCTGAGGTTGACCAAGGAAGGAAAGGACCATTTGGCGCAAGTGGCGGGAGAGAACCCATCGCTCTTTGACTTCAAGTGCGGCAAGTGTGAGGGCAAAGGCTACACTGTGGCCTCCGATGAAGCCTTCCTTGCCAGGTACAAGAAGCTGTTGGAGACACGCCCTCTCCCTACCGAGCAGTATGACCAGGTTGGTAGAACTTAAGGACCACGCGAAGAAAAACGATGGCTTTTCATATTGGTGTCCTACAAAAGACTGACCAACCAACCAACCAAACAAACGACCAAACCAACAGACGTCGATAACAGCAGAGGACGCGGTGATAAGGGTAGGCTTTTTCCATGAACGAGGAGACCTGCTGAACAAGGACTTGTTGATGATAGGCGACTTTGACTGCCTGTCGATAGTGGCGGCATTGACAGGACTGCCAAGGAGGGTGTTGGTGTTGGATGTGGACGACCGACTCATCGCCTACATTAACCAAGTGGCGGAGGAGACGGGCACCTCCCACATCTTAAAGGCTGAAAAGTTCGATGTAAGGCAGCCATTGCCGGAGAGCTACAGAGGCTCTTTTGACGTGTTCTCTTGTGACCCGGTGGAGACTCTGGAAGGAATCAAGCTCTACCTGTCTCGTGGAGTGAGCGGGCTGCGTAACTCCCTCAGCAGCTGTGCCTACATTGGGCTGACCACACTGGAAGCCTCTCGCAAGAAGTGGTATGACATCCAGAAGCTGCTCTTTGACATGAACCTGGTGGTTACCGACATTCGCCGCAACTTCAACGAGTATCCTGATACCGGCCTGGAGGAGATGCACATCATATACGAGAAGTTGGGCTGTGTGCCCGATTGCGTGTGGTACTGGGCTGCCCTTTTGAGGGTGGAGTGCGTTGGCGTGCCTTCTCCTCTCATCACTGGCGCCTACGACGATCAGCAAGGACCTGACATCTACCTTGATGACGAAGCCTGGGCCACCCCTATCCTTCCTTCCTCTTCCTCTTCTTCCTAATAGGTTTCGCGGTGAGGCACTAACTAATCTTCAATAACATAGTTTGGATGAACAACAAGAGAACCAGTTTTGGTGTTTTCCACTAGGACGCCGTCCCGCTCTATCAATCGGGCTAGTACCAAGCTAATAACCCTAGATTCGTTGGCGAGCTCCTCTTCCGATTCAAATTGCTCCTGATGAGCTTCAAGATACCATGATATCAGGTCGGATCGTGTGGTGGTAGCGGCTGTCTCCTTCTCTTCCAGTTTCCTAAGATACATCACAATGAGGTTCGAGATTCGTTTGTAATGGTCGTAGGATATGGCTATCTTCCCTGCTTGCTGTTTTGTTGTGGTGGATTTAGACTGTTGTCCGTTTGGTCGTTGTTTGTTCGCTTCATCTTCATCGCCGCCATTTGTCATCGCCACTTCAGTAGATGACATTTTCCGTTCAAGTACAATATCTTTGGTTTCCACGTGGATGGTTGATTTCCGAAGAAGCCTTGCCGCTTCATCCACATATTCTTCTCTTATCTGAACAGGATTTGTTAGCGGTTGTCGCCTTGACTGCAATTCTTGTAAACAAAGAAATACAGAGAGAGAGTAAGGGAGGAAGAGGGAAACCATACCTCTTTGTCACAATGGAGGCGGGCCAGTGCTTCAGCGAGCCGTATCATAGACTCAAGTTGACGAACAGTCATGCGGTAGGCTGATTTGCCGCCAGCGCCAATGTCATTTGCCCTAAGTCGTTTATAGTGGCTTACAAAGAGCTTGGCAGCAGCCTCTGTGATCTTGCATCCACAAGTTAGCACCACAACCAATCAGTAATCGTCTAATGCCTTGAGGGAGGAGTAACAAGAAATCAAAGAAGACGAAGGGAGAGAAGGGAAACTAGTAAATACCTTAGGTTTGATAGTGCGTGCATATTTGATATATTTCTGCATTTGAAGGGTGCTGTAGACGGGGTTTAAGGCCTGGTCCTTTCGCTGGTGTAAATTTACAATGTGTCGAGCAATATCGAGGTCTATCTTCTCATCGCACTCATCCAGCACTATGAAGAAGAGATCAAAACGAGACATGATTGGCGCTGACAGCTGCACGTTGGCTCTTAGCGTTTTGGATTTGTCGTAACGCCCGCCGATGGGGTTGGCTGCTGCCAGGATGGATGTGCGAGCGTTCAGGGTAGCTTGGATGCCTGCCTTGGCGATAGATATGGTCTGTTGTTCCATAGCTTCATGTATGGCCACTTGGTCGTGCAGGTCCATCTTATCAAACTCATCAATGCAACATATACCCTGTTGTTTGCGTTCTCGTTAGTACTAAAAATAGCGTGACGCAGTGATGGAATGCAGTGTACATTATCAGCCAACATCAAGGCACCAGCCTCTATGGAGAATTCACCACTGTCGGGATCCTTGGCTACACATGCTGTAAGGCCAGCTGCAGAGGAAGCTTTGCCAGAAGTGTAAATGGCTCTGGGCAGAAACGATACTACATACCTACAAACAGGACAACGAGCTTTGTGAGCATACAACAAACTCTGCTTATGCGTAATTTGGAATTTGGGATAGGAGAGTGCTATAGCAAGTCCGAATGTCAACTTACTTCAAAAACTGGCTTTTCGAGGTACTAGGATCACCTACTATGCACACATTGATATCTCCTCGAAGCTCTATGCCTTCCGGAGTGGTTTTATGCACACCACCAAAGAGCATAAGCAGAATGCCTCGTTTGACTTCTTCGTGACCTACATTCGTCCCTCAAATGAGCAAATGGCAAATAGACCGCAGGACTAGAATATGTTGGTGATAGCAGATACGCACCAAATATGTTGGGAGCCACGCTTTGCACCAAGTTCTTGTAGAGCAAAGGATCGTTCTTCATTCTGGTGATTTCGTCCAGCTCCTGCAACGTAAATTGTTTGACAATGTTTTCCTCGTCCTCCTCATCACCACGTATATTGACCGAGCCGAACTGTATTTAGAGAGCAATAAATCAGTGCATTAACTTGAGAGCAGGTTGGATGATGCGTTCG
This sequence comes from Balamuthia mandrillaris, assembly GCA_031835245.1. NCBI lineage: Eukaryota > Discosea > Longamoebia > Balamuthiidae > Balamuthia > Balamuthia mandrillaris. The sequence continues at coordinate 11,047 of JAVKOQ010000702.1, forward strand.
CACAACAACAAAAAATGTACCCGTGATTCGGCTGGCTGCACAGTGCACGCCAGAAAGCATAGCTTGTAAGTAAGGTCTCGCACGCCCAACATCTTAAGACCAGTAATGCCCTGCCCATCCGACTGTCCTCCTTCTCCTCCGCCTCCGTTGTTTTGGAAGGAGGAAGATACAGCCTGAACATGAGCGCCGGGTAAGTACATTTGGGAAACGTCGGGCACCACTATGAGCGTTCCAGTAAAGACGCACTGGTCTCCAGGTTTGGCCTTTTCCACCTGCTCGTTTCGGAGGATGACGTCGAGGCTGCGGGGCATGCTGCCCGATGGGATCTCCGACGAGTTCTCTTGGACGCGTACCCGCTGCCAGTCGGTAAACTTGCTCATCTCCACGTTGAGCTGCCAACGGTACCGGTTTTGGCAGGTTGGATTCTTACATGCTATTGGCTGTTCGTTTGCTTGTTAGTGGCTTATGTTTCTCCGTTTTTAACAATAAAAAACTCAAAGGAACAGCATCACAGACAAAGGACAAATAAATAAATACCTCTGTATATTTAAACTGTTGTTCGACGTCTTTGATAACAGCATGGCAGTCCGAACAATGAAAAGTGCCATAGAGGAGCTCTGGCCGGACTTCAGAGGTGCGCGTTACTGTACCTCTTATGGACAGAAGCGTGCCTATTTTGTGGGTCTTCAGCTCTCGTATTCTGATGAGCAGGAATGATTGATCAATGCAAGCAATTTGTTGTGGCGGTTGAAAGCAATGGAGGCCATGAGTTACTGGTAAGCAATAATAATAGGATATCAAGGAGAGGAGCACTACTTATGAATAGCAGGTAAGCCATAAAACGAGACCCAGTACTCCTTTTCGGCGTCCTCCGGATTGGCGGCAGCAGCAGCGCCTGGCTGCAACTCCTTGGCAAAGTTTTGAAGAGCCTTGCGAAGGTAGGGCTCCACCCGGAAGTACTGCTGCTCGATAAAGTCGGGCATCCGTGCTTCCTGCTCCGAAATGGAGGCGCTGTAGTCCAACAAGTGTTGAAAGTCCACGTAGAGGGTACGTGCTCCCGTTTCCGCATGAACCATTGCCAGCACCTTTTGATAGTAGACGCGTTTGCCGGCCTGGTCCCGAAAACTAGCCAGCGGCCGGCGGTCAGCGAATGTAAAGAGTAACACCGCCAAAGTAGCACAGTAGGTACCTTTTGAGAAAAGTCTTGAAGAGCTCCTGTAGCTCCTCTCCGGATTGATCTCTTACTTTCTGTTGGACGGCGAGCACCGCGGAGGCTGCTGCAGCGGGCAGTGATGGCGCAGTAGCGATAGAACCACCACCGGCACCTCCGCTAGGAGCAGCAAGCGGTAAAGCTGCACTGGCTTGCATATCCATGTTCCCCCAACCGCCTTGTTGCTGTTGTTGTTGTTGGCCTGCACTGCGCTTCCTCCTTGCTTCTCCTTCAGCCCGGCCTGTCCCCCCCTTCTTATCTTGCTGCTGCAAAACACAAAAAAAATTGGCGGGAAACGCAGGGTTGGCCCCTCAGCAAAGCTGGCTTTTTTTGGATGAACGATTGCCATCGCGCTGGCAACGAATGGATTTCCGCCAGAATCCCGCAAACTGTTTTTTCACACACAAACCGAAAAGGATGAGGAGGAGGGGGACTGCCGCAACCTTGGCTCGTTGCTCTCCCGCTCTGTCTTGTGGCAGGTGGTGGCGCCACCCTCCCTATATGGTGTCGCTGCGACCCAGCGCCAGGGTCATCGCTTCTACGATTGGGATTGGTGGTAACATGCGCGCTGCGCCGTTGCTGTGCCGGAGCGCTACTCTCTGTCGTTCATTCAACAGTGCAACGTACTCTCTTCTCTTCTCTTCTCTTCTCTTCTCTTCTCTTCTCTTCTCTTCTCTTCTCTCTCTCTTCTCTTCTCTTCTCTTCTCTTCTCTTCTCTTCTCTCTCTCGTTTACACTCCCCACTCGGTGCAGCAGTGACCACACCTCGTCAGCAGAGACCAATCAAAACAACAACGTCGATCTCAACACCTTCAACGAGGTGGCAGAGGAGGTGCTTCTTGGCATACAGGAGAGGCTTGAGGTGCTGGAGGAGCATGACCTACCCGAGTTTGACATGGAATACGCGGTATCGGGTGGCTTCTCTTTTTTCAAGCACTACCCTCCCAAAAGATAACCTTTATGGTGTTTTGAAAAAAAAACCACAATGCATGCAGGACGGCGTGTTGACCATTCGATTGGGGGACAAAGGAACCTACGTGCTCAACAAGCAAACGCCCAACCGCCAGATATGGTTTTCTTCGCCACTAAGGTACACAGTCTAAGAGAGAGAGAAGAGAGAGAATAAAAGAGAAGAGAACTTAAAGGAAGGGGAGAGGAAAGAGTAAGAATAGAACAAGAATAAGAACAAGAAGAAGAAGAAGAAGAAGAACAAGCACCAAGCAGAGGATTTGCTGAACATAAACACGAACTAACGACAACACCTTCAGTGGGCCAAAGCGGTTCGACTTTATGCCGAGCACACAACAGTGGTTGGATGCCCGAGACAAGAAGACAAACCTACAGGAGCGTCTCTACGAGGAAATAAGTACATTGTGTGGCGTTAAAGTTTGACAAGCAGAGAGCACTGTTACGCCCTCTGTCACCTTCCAAGCCGTTGTTTAGATGCAGGAGAGGAACAATTGTGATCTATTTATTCTATTTCAAAGTTGGCAGATGAAGAGAAACCTACTAAAGAGGAGTGGCATAGGCAAGACAGTAGGCCAAGGAGTCGGGTGGAGAATTATAGTAGTCTCTGAGGTAGATGAAAGTGCCAGGAGGGGCCGCGCTATGAATATCTCTTGAATCGACGGTCCAAACGCTGCAGCGTCCATAGGAGCCACCGCTGTTCTTGTCACACCAGAGCCAGCCAATGTCACTTTGCTTTTTGAATGTACCGCGCTGTAAAAGCCCAAGATGTACACAGCGATAGTAGTGCAGATAGGGAGGAGGCATCTCGAGAGCTTGGCCGAGGGTCACTACATCGCCCAACGCCACGTAGCCCTCTGGTGGTATTGGTCTCCACACCGTCATACCGGTACGTCCTCCATAGGTCGTACCGGTATCCCTCGTATCCCATAGCCGCTCGTAAGTTACTGGCTTTGCCAGCAGCGGGACCTTCTTGTGCGGTTCTCCTTCATTTTCCTCATCGTCGCCACTGTCATTCAAGTTCTGCTCCCGCACGACGAGGGTGCACGCTCGTTTGGGCAAGTTCAAATGGGTGCGCTCAGCGTAGTCTCCTAAGAAGTAATAGCCTTCCGGTGGAATGGGTCGAAAGAACGCAACGTCCCGTATGGACCCTGTGTTGCCATCGTCCCAAAGCTTCTCGAAAGTTGAGCAGCAAACCACATCTAAACCATGTCGCACGCATTTGTACACCTGACTTTTGCTGTATTTTGTGCTACTGGGGGGTGCTTCCGCTTCCGCTTCCTCTTTTTCCTCTTTCACTTCCTCTAAGCCTTCGTCTTCATTGTCATCGTAGGAAAGTGCCCACACTTCACCGTTGGAACTAACGCTGATCCAACCAAACTCCTCTCCCAACTCTTCAAAGCGGTATCCATTCCACCGAACGGCTGACCGGTTTGTCTCAGAGCTGTATCTGAGGCCATAAATATTGGCCTGGTCGCCAACCGAAATCATGGCCAAGCGAGCGGGCACTGATGTCCGCTTCTTATCATTGCTTTCCTCCTGTTCCTCCTCGCCTTCGTTTCCATCATCAACACCGGATGAAAACACAGATCCTTTGGGTTCATCCCCCTCGATTCTCTCCCATAACTTGGATGAGGAGCGGCCATGCTGCACCCAAACACAGCCAGACTGGTCCAAAGCCCACAGAGTTTCTCCTGCACCTGCCGCAAGTGAGGAGAAAAGAATGTTCCACTTTTCCTCATGCTCCTCCACTAGTGGATTCTTTTTCTCCAGCCAATCGAGTGGCCTGCATATCAAGCGCTCCCAGCTGCCAGCCTGCAACGATGAAGAGCCAATATCTTGTTGTTCCACATCATCCTTCCATTGCCATACTTTGCCATCGGTGTCAAGCACGAACACAAAATGGCGGGCACCAACGGCTACCTGCTTCGGTTGGAAAAGTCTTGTCCTTACCTCCACCCAAGTGCTCTCCTCTGATTTGGATGTCTTTCTAGTGCTTCTCTTTAAAAGTGTTCCATTCAAAACACCCCACACGGTCCCATCGCATCCTGCTGAAATTGTAGAAAGAAGACAATCCTGCTCTTGTTCCCACAGTTTTCCGTTCCAATACCAAACCTTGTTTGCAAAATCCACTGCCCAAACGTCATTATATGCTACCACCGACAGCTCCTTCAGGTTCATCGAAGCGTTTTGTTGTACAGTTTGCCAGTGATCACCGCTATGAAAGTTGTGAAGAACTTAAGGAAAAAATGTGAGAGGAGGCGCCATTGCAAAGAAAATATAGCAAACCGCACCTGAATTAAGTCTAACTTGTCGGATGGCCTCTGAATCAAGCCCACAATTGCTGTGATCTAAACAGCTATTCAGTCGTGATGAAAAGATTGTTTTAGAGGGTGGTCTTACCGTTGTTGTGGTCTGAGGGTATTGTGTTGCTTTTGGTGAGGGGTTCATCTCTCTGGGTATAACAAAACTGCAAGGTAGGGCCACGACACGCTTTCATATCAGCAGATAGAGCCAGAGATTTATCAGAAAACTTGCTCCAGCCGCCACTGAACCGCAGCCACGCAAGCTCCCCAGAGGCATCCTTCGCAAGACTAGGCAGTCGCACCACCTTTTTCCACGTTTGCCAATGCGTTCCCTCATCGCTGACATCTTCATCCTTTGCAGAGGATAGTCCAAAAAAGCCTTTTGAAGTGTTTTCCATGGTGCTGTAGACACATTTCAGCATGGTAGCAGTGAAACAAAAATAGCAAATACAATGATAAACATTAGACAAGAAAGAGAGAAAGTGGGTACGGTTTCAGAGCATGGTGGTGCTTGCCGCAATATATGATGGGATGGCCATCAGCAGTAACGGAGAAACCAGGAATTTTGTTTGTTGGCTCCGCAAAGTAAATGTACCACTTGCCTTCCTCCCATCGACCGCTGGTGTAGATGGCAATAATGGTGGCTGTGTTGGCACAAACACGAACCGTCACGTGTTCCCAATGCCCTTGGCTCTTTCCTGCTTTTTTTAGCACGGAGCCAGAGGTCGTCTGCTTGTGCGGAAAGAAGATGAAGTACTGGAGGTCGATCTGGAGTGCAATACGCACCATCACAAGCGAATGGTCAGTAAGCAGCTCACCAACCAGAAACGGTCAGGAAGGAACAACCTCTCTCTCTCTCTCTCTCTCTCTGGTTGTGTTTACCTCGTCATTATGCTTGAGGACGTGGACGTAAATAGGGACTTCTCCCGTGTTGAGTGCACTCGCCTGGCCAGCAGCAGCGTCTGGGTACTGTTTGTCCTCTCTGAGAAGGTAGAAGGGGGAGCCCCTCCAGAACAGCTGCTTTCCAGAGGCCACTTCTACATTGGCGTGCTTGCCCGCACTGTAAAGGATGCCTCCTTGCGTATCCCTCTGCGCTATCAACCTTAGCGCAGTGGTGAGTGCAGTTCTAATCAACACCAATCACCAGAATTTGTGGCAGCAGCGTACTTTTCCATTTCTTCGGAGGAGCAACCAACCTTGGGCAGCAGCATGTTGTCACCCTCCGTCGGCCTGCTCACCCACTTTCGTTACGATACCGTTAGTTTGAGGCATGAGAAGCATAACACCCATCATACATCAAGCAGGAAACGTGTGTTGTGGGGAAAAAAAAATACTACGTACCAGGGAGCAGCGTTGAAGGTACCATTCTGTGGAGCATGGGAAGGAGCTCTCCTGTGGATGAAACCTTAGCTCTGGAGCGAACCTGTAAATCAGCTGCGTGATGAACCCTTCGGGCGTGGTCCTGATGGCGCTCGCTCTCTTTGCTCTGTTGTTGGAAGCCTGTTGGTCCTCCAGCTCTGCGCTGCCGTGGGGCTGACGCCCCTCCATTGTGTCACTGCTGGCTCTCCTCATTCCTCCCCCTTGGGCTTCTTCTTCTCTGTGTGCCTTCTTCTTTCTTTTTCGTTTGTTGTGGCTTTCTTCTCTTTTGCAACAACAAAGGGGGAAAGCTAATTATTAATTGAGAGAGAGAGAGAGAGAGAGAGAGAGAGAGAGAGAGAAAGAGAGAGCAGAGAAGAAGAAGAACAAGAAGAACAAGAAGGGATTAGGCGTGGATTCCAAAGGACCGCTATTTTATTCAGAGTTTTTTTTTCTTCTTTACTTCATGATGGGCATGGTGGCACCGAATTGGCCGAGGTCCTCCTCCTTCCAGAG
>JAVKOQ010000703.1:0-17391 GCA_031835245.1 Balamuthia mandrillaris
AGAAGCAGAAGAAGAAGCTAGGTCAAGCACCAGGTGGGCTGTGTACTCCTCCAGACCCGGCGTGAACTCGGGATGCGGGCCACAGAGCACCACCCGCCCCGCGCCGCACGCCCCCGAGATCACGGCAGCCTTGCCGCAGAGCGACCGAGCACACTTGCCGTGCCATTGCTTGGTCAGGCCGCGCAGCTTCACGTCCACCACCATATAGTGAGTGGTGACCTGGTTCTTCCAAAACGCGGGCTGGTTCCTGCAGAAATACGCTCCGTTTCTGTAACACACTTCCACTCGTTCAAATGCCGACGAAGAGGAAGAAGAAGAAGAGGAAGAAGAGGAGAGGGAAGAAGAAGAGGAAGAAGAGGAAGAAGAAGAAGAAGAAGAAGAAGAAGAAGAAGAAGAAGAAGAAGAAGAAGAACAAGAACAAGAAGAAGAACATGAAGAAGAACATGAAGAAGACTCAGAGAAAGAGGAGGAAGAACATGAAGACCGAGAAGTAGTGGCAGAGGGAGAAGTGGCTTGAAGGGTCACGTAGCCCCTCATGTCCACTTGTTTGTCCCAAGGGGCAACCAAGGTCTTGACGGGCAGCAGCCCCAAGCCCAGCTGGCTCTCGTGCAGCGCCCCGAGGCATGCCCCCGCACAGATGCCCACGAAGCGACCGCCCTGGTTGCTGACCCAGTCACGCACCACCTCCCCATCTATCTTTCTGCTGAGGTTGAAGACCCGACCGCCAGGCACCACCAGCGTGTCAAAGCCGTGCAACTCTTGCAGGTCACGGTGGATCTCCACGACCACGTCACGGGTAATGCTGCGGTGCGGCGAGGCCGAGGCTTGGTCCAGGAAGAGCTTCACTTGGTCGGCTTGTCGCTTGTCGATGCCAGGTCCGTCATAGACGAGGACCCGTCGTTCCTCCTCCTCGCCCGTTTGCATGTTCGTTGTTGGTTTGGCACACCGCGGCGTTCGCCTTCATGCTTTTCGCCTTCCCTTCCTTCTTTTTTTTCTCTGAAGAAGAGGCTGCGAAATGAAGGGGGTCTCTGTTTTGCGGCAACCGGTCTCGCCCGAACTGCCCCTTGAATAACGGACATCTGCCGGCCGTGTTGGAGTCATCACGTTATTGGAAATTTCTCATGCAATCTTGAAACAAGACCTTATATAGAATTTTTGATGACGTGGATTGGCTTAAAAAGGAGATATTTAACAGTATGGAGAAGAAAGAAGGCGAAGGAGGAGAAGCGCCGTGGACAAGGGTCGAAGGAGAATGGCGGCTGGGCACGGGGCCTACCGCCCGGGATCTGCTCCTGCCTGGAGAGACCCTTCCGGCCCTGACGCAACAAAGCGGAGTGCAGTTTGCTCTGCTGTAGGTTACGCTGCTATTCTTTTATTTGATGATGTTTCTCTACTTGCGACCATTCACCCCCCTTTTTTGTGCTGTTCCCACTTTAGCGTGCAACAACCACAACAGAGTGAGGAGGGTGCGCTCGTTCTTACCAGCCATCGGTTGATATGGACGATGGACGCCTCTTCGTCTCATACCAAGAAACCACGAATGAGCGGTGCTTACTTTCTTTCTTTGCCGCACCCCAACATTCACAAAGTGGATGCTCTCAAACAGGTTTCTTTCTTTCTCTTCTTTAGTGTTGTTGTGCCGTGTGGCAATGTTGTCGTTATATTGTTGTTGTTCGTCTTGTTCTTCTTGTTGTTGTAGTTCTTCTTCTTCCTCTTCTTCCGCTCTTCCGCTCTTCCGCTTCCTCCTCTTCTTTTTTGTTGCTTCGTCTTCTTATTCTTTTTCTTGTTCGTCTTCCTTTAGACCGTTGGTTTGAACACGGACAAGCCAACAGCCCAAGTTACCTTTACAGAGGAATGCAACAACTGCCCGCCTCTGCTTCTGATCTTCAATTCTGGTGGCCGAAACTTGTTTCTCTCTCGTTGGCAAAAAGTGCTCGACCAAAAGCCTTGGTTGTTGCACCGTGCCTCCTCCTCCTCCACCTCTTCATCTGCTTATGTTTCTTCTTCTACCTCTTCAGTTCGGTCGGCTGGTGTTTGTACGATCTTAACTCGTTCCCTTTCTTCTTTCTTCTTTCTTCTTTCTTCTCTCTTCTCTCTTCTTTCTTCTTTCTTCTTTCTTCTTTCTTCTTTCTTCTTTCTTCTTTCTTCTTCTCTGTTAACTTTTGAAACAGCTGCCTTAATGCTTCAAATGGACGAAAAGGCAAAACGAACGGAGAACTCGTTAGCACAAGCTTTCACGGATCTTAACGCATTGATGGCGATGGCCAAAGACATGGTGGCTCTTGCACAGCGTTTCAAGGCGGAAACTCTTTCTTCATCCTCCTCTGCATCTGAAGACGATGCTGCGCAACAACAATTTGGAGAGTATTTATTGAGCATGGGTATCGCTTCTCCTGTCACTCGGTTTGTTGCTCCTTTCTTTCATTTCTTTTTTTTTTTCAATTCCGCCTCTTTGTATATCTTCTCACTTCTGCTCTCTTCTTAAACATGACAAGAGAATCAGCAGGTTCCCAATATCATAGACAATTAGCAAAAGAGCTGTCCGACTTTTTGTGCACCAACGACGAACGGCAACCATCCTTTTTGGAGAGAGCAGGTGGCATGATTGCTCTGACCGACCTTTATTGCATCTTTAACAGGGCTCGTGGCACAGGTTCTTCTTCCGCTTCTTCTTCTTGGTTACCTTCTTCTTGATAACCAACTTATTTTCATCGTACAGAGTTGATATCACCAGAAGATTTGTACAGAGCGTGTCTTCTGTTGGAACGTCTCTCTCTTCCCATTCGTTTGCACAAGTTCGAAAGCGGCGTTCTTGTCGTTCAATCCTGTACGCTTTCTTCTCTCTTCTTCTCTTCTCTTTCTTCACCAATGCTTAAACAAAACTAAACAAAACAATATTATAGTATCTTACAGAGAAGAACAAGTGGCTCAAAGAATTGCAGCCTTTGTAGAACGACAAGGCAAGTGCAGCGCTCTCGACGTTGCCAAAGAGATGTCTCTCTCTTTGCCTCTTGCCACTCAACAATTATTGGTTCGTGTTTCTCTTTTTCTTTGTATCTTTGTGCTCTCTTGTCTGTTATCTCTCTCTCTCTCTCTCTCTCTCTTCTCTCTTTTCTCTCTCTCTCTCTCTTCTCTCTTAGCCTCTCTCGGGCCATTTGTTTTGACTGTCTCTTGTATCGCTCCTCTCTCTCTCTCTCTCTCTTTCTCTCTCTCTCTCTCTTTGTTTAATGTTTCACAAACAAACAGAGCACAGAACAAAGAGGTTTGTTATGCAGAGACGAGTCTATAGAAGGTCTTTTCTTCTATCCGAATTTTTTCCTACAATCCGCTTGAAACATTTAAAAAAATAAGATCATCATTGTAAAAGAAGCGCAAGTCTTTCTTTCATCTCTTGCTGTGTCCCAGCGGCCGTTAGCCCATGAGTTATGCAAAGGTGTTGCACTTCCTCCGCCGTTAGGAGTCTCAGTCCTTCCACCAAGATAGGAAGTAGATCGTCCTCCACTGTTATTCATTTTTTCGAGTTAGTGAAGAAGATGAACGAAACACTTTCAAAAAGCAAACAGATACGTACGGGTTTCTCCATCAAGCTCTGGATCAGGAACCACTTCTTTCCTTTCCAGCTTCATCTTCTCTTCCTCTTCCTCTGCTTCTGCTTCTACTTCTGCTTCTTCTTCTTCTCTATCTTGCTGCATTCCCTCTTCTTTCTCGTCTTTGTGTTGCTGAGAACTCTTCTTCAAAAAGAGGTTCTGAAGTTCTGTCAGGTAATAAGAGGGATATAAACTCCAAGCTTCCCAAACGCGCAGCACTCTCAGCACTTGCTCCTTCAGATTCTCCGAAGTCATTCGCCCGGTGATCGAACGCAAGGTGTCGTGCATGCTTTCAAAGATAGTTGGTAACTTTCGTTCGAAACTATAAATAAGTGGGAGGGGTTTTTTTGTTAGCTATTGAGGCTCCCTCAAGAGAAGAGAGAAGCACAGAACGAGAGAACGAGAAGCAGACAAGAGAACGAGAGAATAACTGCAAATAACAAAACAAAAACTTACAAAGTACGATAGGCAGAGGCGTTGGGCACCGGCGCTGTCGAGTTGTGTAAAATGTCCGACACCAAGAACAGCCTGGCCACTTTGGTAGCCACAGGGGTCTCCTTCAGGGTCAGTGCCTCCGTGAGAATCTCCACCACCTCCTCCGCGCACTCGCTATGGTCCAGCGCAAAGCACATGGCCTCGCGGATGCGCGGGCGAGAGAGGGTGAGAGCTCGCAGGAGATCCTCAAAGTGGTCTCGTTGGGAGGCGGAGAGCTCTTTGGCTTTTATGCTGCTGCTGCGTTCGCGTCGTTGGCGATGTTCTCTTCTGTCCTCGTCTCTTTCTCTGCTTCTGTTTCTTTCGCGTTCTCTGTCTCTGTCTCTGTCTCTGCTTCGGTCCCTGTCTCTGTCTCTGTCTCTATCTCGACTTAGTGTGTTATTTCGCCGATCTCTTTCTCTATCTCTGTCTCTGTCTCTTTCTCTATCCCTACTTTGTTCTCTGGAACTCGATGAAGTGTGTCTATCTCGCTCGCTTCGGCGACTTGGTGGACTTCTGCTTCTGCTTCTTCGTCGTCGACGGTGTGGGCTAGGGCTTCTACTTCTGCTCAAACTCCGACTTGAGCTATGAGGTCGTAGTCTTCGTTCTTGTTTGTTATTATCTTCATTATTGTTGTTAGCTTTCCTTCTCTCGTCGTCGTTTTCCGTTCGTTGTGGTGGTGGTGGTGGTGGAGTTGAAGATGAAGAAAGAGGAGAAGAAGGAAGAGGAGGAGGAATCCAAAAAGGGCCACCAGGAAACATTTGAAAGGGTTCGGTGGACCAGTGTTGATCGCTGCCGCCTTGCAGCAGCGAAAATACTTTCCACCGATAATAAATGTTTTCATCGGAGTTGGCCTCGAACAGAAATGCGAACAAAGGATTCTCTTTCTCTTTCTCCATTATCAATTGCTGTATCATTTATGTTCGAATTTTAAAAAAAATGAGCAAAAGTATGAATAAAATGACTGTCAAGGGGAGAGAGAGAGAGAGAGAGAGAGAGAGAGAGAGAATACTAGCGAACGAGAATTGAGAAGAGGGATGGTTTTACCTCAAATTGTTGACCCTCTTTAGCGCTGTAAGACGCAAGATGATTAATAAGGTTCAGATGAGTGATATCAGTTGGTATGATCACTCTCCTTTCGAGCGGTTGTTGTGCTGCATCATCGGCGGTATTATCACTGGTGATTGTTGTTGTGGATGAGGTTGTTGTTGGTACGGTTGCTGTTGTTGTTGTTGTTGTTGTTGATAGAGATTGATGGGTGCTCCGGCTCCCATCATCATTCCTGGTGCTGCCATCATAGCTGCTGGCGCCATTCCCAAAAGTCCTTTTTAATATATAAAAGAGTAATATAATAATATTTGTAGTGAGAGAGGAGAAGGAGGAAGCAGAGAGAGAGAGAGAGAGAGAGAGAGAGAGAACAAAGAAAGAAGAAGAAACAATGAGGAAGCGAAGGAACAAACCTGGTTGCCCAGGAACACCCTGCAAAGAAAATAAAACGAAATGGAGAAAATGGCGGTATGGTGTCCGTTAACCCAACAGTCAAAAAGAAAAAAGAGGAAGAACAAGAATAATAGAAAAAAAAACGTCTCTAAGTTAGACGTACGATGGTAGGGGTTGGATAGATGGAAGGCGTCATGGATGCTGAGGCAGCAGGTGGTGTTGTCGCAGAAGAGGGAACAACGCCTGGAGTAGGTTTCTTGGCTTGGGGCACGGCTTTGCCCCACCCCAATCGCATGTCGTACCCGTTCAGTACATAACCTTTTTTTTCAAAAAAAAATGTGCGTGCTAATGTGAGGAAAAGAGGAGAGAGAAGGGAGAGAGCAGAGAGCAGAGAGCAGAGAGCAGAGAGCAGAGAGCAGAGAGCAGAGAGCAGAGAGAAGCAGAGAGCAGGAGGCAGAGAGCAGAGAGCAGAGAGCAGAGCAGAGAGCAGAGAGCAGAGAGCAGAGAGCAGAGAGCAGAGAGCAGAGAGCAGAGAGCAGAGAGCAGAGAGCAGAGAGCAGAGAGCAGAGCGAAAGAGACCTTGTAAGCCTTCTTTAGCTGCCTCGGCAGACTTTCTGTCTTCAAATTGTACAAAGCCACAGTTTCTGTTACGCCGTTTTTCCTCGTCAGTACGCGGCCACATGATCTTGACGCTAATCACCGGACCATATTTGCCAAACTCTTGCAACAAAGCCTCTTCGGTGACCGCTGGAGAGAGGTTGCCAACGTAGAGGTTGGTGGTGGTGGGATCTCCCGTGTCGTAGGAGCCCATGTCTGCAGGGTAGTCCTTTATGTCTGAAGTCGGACGACTGAAAATGGGATTAGTGGTAAGCCGGAAGGAGATAAGAGAGGAAAGAGAAGGAGCGAAGGAGAGAGGATGAGAAGGAGAGAAGAGACGAACACTCCCAAAAACTCTTCCTTGAGCTCATCGATGACCCTCTTTTTAGACTTGGGTTTCGTGGAAGAACTGGCCGAGTCGTCTGGCGAAGCAAATGCGGCAGAGGAAGAAGAGGATGACTTTGGCAAAGAAAACAGTGGTTTGGGGGTGTATAGCTTTGAAGACGAACCAGACGAAGAAGAAGAAGAAGACGACGACGACGACGACGACGACGACGACGACGACGACGACGACGACGACGACGACGACGACGACGACGACGACGACGATGACGATGACGAACGGGAGGAGAGCGGGGTTGAAGCAGTAGGAGAAATGGTCATCGTCCCTCCACGAACAAAGGTTTTGCTTTCGGTGCTCGGCCCTGTCTCAAACGAAGCGACGAACTCGGCATAGATGGCTGCTGTCTCTGACTCCTCTTTCTACAATGTCGTAAAGTCAGCATGCCATGTTGGGTAAAAGAAGCAAGAGAGAGAGAGAGAGAGAGAGAGAGAGAGAGAGAGAGAGCAGAGCGCGAGAGAGAGCAGAGCGAGAGAGAGCAGAGCGCGAGAGAGAGAGAGAGAGCAGAGAGAGGCTGGAGTGAATGAAAACAAGAGAGCGAGAGAACAAGAGAAATGAAGAGAGAAACGAAGAAAGAGAGCAAGAGAAAGAAAGGGAAAGAGCAGGGTAAGCGTACCTTTTTCCTGGCTTCCAGTTCTTCCATGTGCTTCTGGAAGGGGCTCTTCTTCTTGGAGGTTTGCGCCAAGGTCTGTATTTTACGTTGAGACATCGCGATGCGTTCCTCCAACGTGCTTCCCGAGGCAGCACCATGGTTGTTGCTGCCGCTGCTGTTCGCCCGATCCTGAGAGCTCGTGTTGTTGTTCTTTTGTGCGGAGGACATCTTTTTTTTCTCTCTCTCGTGTTGGATTGATTTTAAAAGCAGAAAAAGAATGGAGAGGCCCGCAAGACAAGGGAGTTCGTGTTGTTGCTCGGAGAGATGCAGCGTAGACGCTGATGCATCGACGGCGTCTTCTGCTTGTTGATTTCTTCTTTCTTTTCGTTTCAAATAACTCTGGTTGAGGAGTCATTCAAGACACCACCACTGCCTTTACTTGTCCTCTTCATTGCACATCCGATAATGACGTCACCCTTGAGCTCACCTACTTTACCTGATTTAACTGACGTCATCCTGCGTTTTTGTTCTTTGCAGTGTCCGCCAAAGAACGACAAAAAAAAAGCACAAGAAAGAAAAAGAGAAGAAAGAGAGTAGCAAGATGGCGAGCAGCTCGGAGGACATGGAAGGCATGGACATCGCCGGAGGCGGAGGCATTCAGCTCATTCCGCAGACCTCCGCGTCGGCGGACGAGGGCACCGCTGGCGGGGCAACGACGGCAGGCGCAGACGGGGACGAGGGCCCCGCCACCGAGATGAAGGAACGACGGACCACTCGCTACATGACCAAATACGAAAGGGCTCGCATCTTGGGCGCTCGTGCACTGCAGATCAGGTTTTCTTTCTTTTTTTCTTGTGTTGAGAGAAGAGAAGTTCCGCCTCTTCTGTCTCTCTGCTCTCTGCTCTCTGCTCTCTGCTCTCTGCTCTCTGCTCTCTCTCTTCATTCCTCTTGCTCACTCTTCCCTCTTCATTCTCCCTCCTTCCTCCTCTCTGCTCTTCTCTTCTCCTCTCCTACTCACTCTTTCCTCCGCAAACAAAAAATAGTATGAACGCGCCGATAATGGTGGAGCTGGAGGGAGAGACGGACCCGCTGGAAATAGCGCAGAAGGAGCTGAGAGAGAGGAAGATCCCCATCATCATACGGCGTTATTTGCCCGATGGCAGCTATGAGGACTGGAGCTTAAACGAGTTGGTCATCGAATGAAGGAATGGAAAAAGAAAGAGAAAGAGATAAAAAAGAAAGAAAGACGGAAAGAACGCAAGCAAGCAAGAAAGCAAGAAAAGAAACAGAGATGCTTGCACAATAACCAAAACAAAAATGAAAGCAAGAGAAGAGAAGACGAGAAGACAAAAAACGAAATAAAGTGGAAGAAGAAACGAATTTGCTTGTTAGCGCTTAAGAGGATGAGGAAGAAGAACCTCCATGTTGTTGTGCTTGTTGCTGTTGTTGTTGTAGTTGTGGCTGCGGTCGGCTGGTAAAGATACTGCGAGCCCTGCCGAGCAAAATGGCGGAGGAGGAGCTGTCCTTCAAGCCGGTCGTCCGCACCCAGGACTCGAGCATGGCGTTGGCTGACAGCCCAACAAAACCCGTGATGCCGACGAGCCATGCGCCATATCTTCTGGGCAACGGAGGTGCTGTGATCGACATGGCTTGTGAGTTGAGGAGAAAGCAAGAAAGCAAGTCATAAGAGAGAGAGAGAGAAGAGAGAGCAGAGCGGACCGTAAACGAAGCCAGCGATGGCAGATGCGGCGGTTCCAACAAGAGTGGCGGTGATCCAGAACGGGGAGACGTTGGCCGCCACCGTGGAGAAGGGCACGTCCGGGATCTCTTCTTTGGTGAGCGGCATCTCCTTCTTTTGCTGTTCTTTTCCGGTTTCACTTTCTTTTTTTTTTTTTGCTCTTCGGTGTCGACAATAATTGTCCCGTTTGAGGAGTCGACTGAAATTTCAAACGAGGGTTGTTGGTGCTGACGTGCGCAGCGGGAAGGGAGAAAAAATCGCGTATCCCCTCATCCTCTCCTCCCTCTCTCTCTTTTCTTCATTTTTCCAGCAGTTCAGCCAGGGCCATACCAAGGGAGGGGCAAACACATCCGAGTGCAGATCCCCAGGGAGGTTTTAAAAAGAACACACACACGCAATGGTGTCGCTCAAGTTGCAGAAGAGGCTTGCCGCCTCTGTCATGAAATGTGGCAAGAGGAAGATCTGGTTGGACCCCAATGAGGTCAACGAGATCTCCATGGCCAACTCTCGTACGTTGTTGTTTTTTTTCCCTTGTTGCTTTGAATCTCAAAACACAAGTAGCCAGGAATGGGTTTTAATCGTTCGGTTCTTTGGTTACCATAGGCCAGGCTGTGCGTAAGCTCGTCAAGGACGGTTACGTGATCAGAAAGCCCCAGGCCATCCACTCGCGTGCCCGCGTGAGGAAGAACCTTGCTGCCAAGCGCAAGGGCCGACACATGGGAACCGGTAAGCGCCGTGGTACCCGCAATGCCCGTATGCCCGACAAGGTCATCTGGATGCGCAGAATGAGGGTTTTGCGTCGTCTCCTCCGCAAGTACCGCGAGCAGAAGAAGATCGACAAGCACCTCTACCACGACCTTTACATGAGGGCCAAGGGTAACAACTTCAAGAACAAGCGTGTGCTGATGGAGTACATCTTCAGGGCTAAGGCCGAGAAGCTCAGAGAGAAGGCTGAACGCGAACAGGGTGAACTCCGCCGACAGAAGAACCGTCAGCTCAGGGAACGCAGAAAGGCCAAGATCGAGAAGACTTTGGCTTCCCTCGAGGCCAAGAAGGAGGAAGGCACCACCCCCTCTGCTACTCCCGCCACATCCACTCCTGCCCCTGCCGCCGCCGCTGGTCAGGCCAAGGGAGGCGCCAAGAAGGGAGGCAGCGGTAAAGGAGGCAAGAAAAAGGGCGCTGAGGGCCGTAAGTAAACTTACTATGACCCTTGAGCTGAAACCCTTCCCTGCCGCACTGAATAAACTGCCCCTCTGTTCTTTGCAAACATTATCTTTCTTGTCTCTCAACTCTCTCTCTCTCTCTGTTCTCCTTTCGGCGCGTTGATGCCGTCCAATCTCTCTCTCTCTCTCTTTCCATGTTGGTTGGCAAACAAAAGAAAGTTGATGATGTAACAAAAATATTTTTTTGTTGTTTGTGTTTCACAAGTAAAAACGAAGGTGCAGTGTTGTTGTTGTCTCCTCTATGTAGACAAGAGTTTTCATTCTTTGGTGTGGGTGGCGGCGATAAGGCAAAAAAAGGGGTGCGTGGCTATCACACCGTCGCCCGGATCATTTGCAACAAAGCTGCACGGTGGTGGGATAGAAAAAACAGAAGACATGAGAACTTAAGACAGAGGATGAAGGGAGGGAGGGGAAGGAAGTGAGACAGCAAAGGAACGAAGACACGCACCAGATCCAACAACGACAAAGAGGAAGAAGCCAAGGACGATGGGGCCAACAGGGGGCATGCTGTCCTTTTTCTAAACCCAAGCAAAAAAGAAGGGGTTGAGAAGGAAGGAAAAAAGAGCAGGAGCGAAATAGAACTAGAGAGTAGCAAGGGGGGAGAGGATGGAGAGAAGGGGAAAAGAGAAAGAGAAAAGAGGCACAGGACAGTGTGTTGATGGACATAGAGGAAAAAAAGGGAATTCGAAGGGGAAGAAGAAGAAGAAAAAAAAAGAAGAGCGAAAGAGATTTTGTTGTGTGTGTTAAAAAAAAAAGAATGCCAACCTTTTCAGACTGAACAAGGCCACGCTTTTCAATGTTCTTGTGGAACTTCTCGCTCCTTTGTCTCAAAACACGGGAAGACTGCAAAAAAGAAAAAAAAGTTCATCAGAAGACTTGCTCAGCATACTGAGCATACACCAAGACAAAGACAAAGACAAAGAGAGAAAGAGAGAGAGAGAGAGGGAAAAAAAGGGGGGTACCATTTGTGTGCGTAGGTGTAGCTAAAGAAAAAAAAAGTGGGTTGTTGGTGAGCTGTTGGTTTAGTTCTCCCCTCTGGAAAAAAGATTGTCTGTGGATTCGGTTTGTTTTTTTTGTGAGGCACAAAACAAAGAAGAGACACCCAAAAAAAAATATCATGTTTGAGGGTTCGTGAATTTCCTTTCTTAGACATCGTTTCTTCCGCTTCTACACAAAATGTGGTCGATTGTTCCACGTTTGGGAGCTGACGTAGCTGTCAGCGAATTTCCGGGGGAGATTTGATCCATTTAGAACCCACCAATCGGTATTCAAACTGTTGATCTTAATCTTACACGAGGAGTCGTGGATAGATAATCACAGCGTGATCGCAACAAAAAAAAAGTAAAAGAAAAAGAATTGGTGGATGAGAGGAGAACCGCCGTATCGCTCGCCGGAGGAGGTCGTGGAGCGAGAAGGAGGGGCCTCCGTTCCTTCGCTTGGCCACATGTGGCAACTGCGCAAAGCGCTCGACTTTTCGTCTCTGAAGACAACGCCCAGCAAAGAGGAGCTGCTGCAACAGCAAGCAGCAGCAGAGGAGGAGGAACAAAGAAGAAGATGGAGTAGCGGCGGCAGCGGCAGCAGCAGAGGCCGTATTCGAGCCCCTATTTTCTTGGACGATGAGGACGAGGACGGGGAGGAGGGTGGTGGGGATGAAGACGCTGAATACGAAGCGACGGACGTTCGTCAGGCGGTGCCCCGTCGCAACTTGGAGCAAGAGTGGAGGCAAAGGAGCAGCCACAGTAACGGTGAGGCGATAATCAGGGAGTCGTTTTTTGTGGAAGAAGGAGATGAACATATATATGAAAGAGAAGAGGGAGAGGAAGAGGAAGAGTACGAGGAGGAGGGAGCGGTGCGTCGAGTGTCGATAGCGAGAAGAGATGGTGCGGAGGCGTTGTTGCGGGAATGGGAGATACGCAGAAAGGAATACGCTCTTGTTCGTTTTTTCTTGTTCTTGTTCTTGTTCTTGTTCTTGTTCTTGTTCTTGTTCTTGTTCTTGTTCTTGTTCTTGTTCTTGTTCTTGTTCTTGTTCTTGTTCTTCATGTTCTTCTTCTTCTTCTTCTTGTCCTTGTTCTTGTTCTTGTTCTTCTTGTTCTTGTTCTTCTTCTTGTTCTTCTTCTTCTTCTTCTTCTTCTTCTTCTTCTTCTTCTTCTTCTTCTTCTTGTTCTTCTTCTTCTTGTTCTTCTTCTTGTCTTCTTCTTCTTCTCTTCTTCTTCTTCTTCTTCTTCTTCTTCTTCTTCTTCTTCTTCTTCTTCTTCTTCTTCTTCTTCTTCTTCTTGTTCTTCTTCGTTCTTCTTCTTCTTCTTCTTCTTCTTCTTCTTCTTCTTCTTCTTCTTCTTCTTCTTCTTCTTCTTGTTCTTCTTCTTCTTCTTCTTCTTCTTCTTCTTCTTCTTCTTCTTCTTCTTCTTCTTCTTGCTTACCTTTTGTTTTGCAACCAGCAATCAGCAAAACAACGAACAGGCCCTTTGGAGGAGGGATTGGAGCGGATACAGCAGTCCTGTGGAGATGTCTTGTCCTCTTTGCAACAGCAGAATGAAAATTATGCTCATGTCATTCAGCAACACCTGCAAGAAGAAATGAAAGCTTTGTACGTTGCCTTTTTTCCTCTCTTGTCATTTTCCTTATAGTTCTCTTCTCTGCTTTCGCTACTTATCTCTCTCTTTATCTCTCTCTCTCTAGCTCTCTCTAGCTCTCTCTCGCTCTCTCTCGCTCTCTCTCGCTCTCTCGTTCGCTCTCCCTTTCTCACAAGAAAACACTTTACCCAGTGAATGGTTGGTGGAGGAGAAGATGAGATCCCTCAAGTTAGTGGAAGAGCAACAACAAAAGAAAGAAGCGGAGCGGCTTCGTCTCTCCCGCCAAATTTTAAAAGAACAACAAGAAGCGGCAGATCGTCAAAAGAAAGCTGCTGCGGCAGCAGCCAAACAAAGAGAACAACAAGAACAACAACAAAAACAAGAGCAACAAAAACAAGCTTTAGCAGCAGCTGAAAGAAGAAAACGAGAAGAAGAGGAACAACAAAGAGCCAAAGAGAAAGCAAAAGAAAAAGAAAAAGAGAAAGAAAAAGAAAAAGAGAAACAAAAAGGAGATATGGCGGTTTCTTCGGCTTCCGTCAAAACTGCGCCCTCTCAACAAACACAACAGCAGCAACCACAACAGCCAAAAGCAGGAAGCCTTCTCGACGTTTATGAACGCAGTTTAGCAAAACTTGCAGAGAGAGCAGAGAATCTTAAGACCTTGTGGCCTCCTCTCTCCTCCAAAACGCCAGAAGCACAGCAACTCACCGCCATGAAAAAGGAGTACGACAAGCGCATCATGTTGGCGGTGAATCAGATCTCGGCGGACGTTCAGCAGGTTCGAACCTTAATAGAGGACTTGTATCAGGTCATTCGGAGGGCTTCCAGCGTGGACTCTTTGCATTATTTCTACTGTTTGGATCTGTTGGCTACCAAACTTGTGGTTCGTTGTTTTTCTCCTGTTCTCTTTGTTTCTTACCGTTTTTTCCTTTTCATTCTTTCTTTTATCTTTTCATTTCTTCGTTCTTATTCTTCTGTGTTCTCCTTTCTTCCTTCTTCCTTTACGTTGCTGTGTTGTTGTTTTTTTCTCCTTCTCTTTATTTATCGTTTTCTTTCATCGCAACACCAACAAATCAAAACAGTCAACAGGAGACACAGTGATACATCTCCACCAAAGCTCCGCTTTCCCGATCGCCATGGTCGCCGTTGGTCTTTGCGTGCTCCTCCCCGAACTTCCTTCCATGCTGTTGCAACGCTTTCACAAAAGCTGTCCTTATGTGCTTCCTATTTACTTGCCGAGAAAGCAGGGACAGTCGGATACGGAGTGGCTCCTCGCGATGGGCTACCAGAAGAAGAGCAGCGAGGCGAGTGGAGTGGAACCGGAGGAGTCTTATCAAGAGAGAATGGCGGGATTTGTCTCGTTATATGCCGCTATCTTGCAAACGGAACACCCACAAGGTTTTCTTCCTTTCTTTTCTTCTCTCTGTTTTGTTTTTTCTTCTTTCTACATCTTATTCTTCTCTCTCTCTCTCTCTCTCTCTCTCTCTCTCTTGTCTTCTTCTCTAACATTCTCAAAACAACACATAGGAAACCCACTGGGATTGGATCAAGGATGGACTTGGCTGGCTCGGTTGCTCAACATGAGGCCTAGACGGATAACGCCTACCATCACTCTCGCCTTCTTAGAGGTACATTTCCTTCTTCTCTTTCGTAGGTTTTTTTTTGTCTCTAAGCAGGCTCTTTCTTCTTTCAGGTTTGTGGTCACGCCCTGCTAAAAAGATATCCAAACCAACTGCCGAAACTACTCGCGTTGATGAAGCGAGAGTTTGTGCCAATGGTAGAGCAAGCAAAGAACGCACATACCCCCTCCGTAGCCCGTCTTCGCATCTTCATAGAGGAGTGCGAAGCCTCCAATTCCATACCCGTTCCACAAGGAAGGGACTTGTCTTAGTATTTGTTTGTAAACAACGATAAGGAGTTTTGTTGTTTTGGGGTGTTGGTGTGGTACGGTGTCTCCGGGGGCGTCGTCATCGTCGCTGCTCGGGTCTACCTGGTCGGGGGCAGGGGCGATAGAGTAGACGTTGAGCACATGTGAGAGGAAGGGGGAGTACTTGGCGGTGGTGTGGGAGTCAGAAAGGTCGCACTCCTTGAGGGCGTTGGGCCACTCAGTTTAAAGAGACTGGTTAGGTGCCTAAGAGGGATGGCCGAACTTCTCGAGTATAGCCTTGTTAGAAGAGGTAGTACGCAGGGGAAAAGTCCTGTCGCACGGTGACGGTGTTTTGTTTGGTGGTTTTGTTTGTTTTTTTGGGTGGTGGGGGGTGGGTGTTTAAAAAAATTCTTTAGAGAGAGAGAGAGAGAGAGAGAGAGAGAGAGAGAGAGAGAGATGAGAAAGATGGAGAAGAAGAAGAAGAAGAACAAGAAGAAAAGAAGACGTAGACCAAGCTAATATTATTTTCGTATTCGAAAATGTTAATGAGAGTTCATTCTTTGAACTTTGAAGAAGTTTAGCGTTTGCCTCCTGCTCGTTTGCGTTTCTTTGTGTTGCTGTTCTTTTTGTCGTTGCTTCCATTCGGCTGTGTCCGTTGTTGTTGCTGTTGTTGTTTTGGTTCTTCTTCCTCTTCCTCTTCCTCTTTCTTCTCTTTATTCTTCATCGTTTTCTTTTGCTTTCCTTTACCGTTGCCTTTGCCTCCCTTCTTTCCGGTTTCGTCTTCGTCTTCCTCTTCTTCTGCTTCATTTGACATCATCCTCTTGCTCTCTTCTTCCGCCGTTTCTTCAGCTTCTCCTCCTTCACTCCTTGTCTTTGGTCCATTCTGATACTTTCTTAATCGAGCCACGAAGAAGCCATCCATGTTGTGTGCATGCGGATAAACTCGCACGCTCAACTTTAGGCTCTCATGAAAGCGGTGCGTACCAAAGCGAGTGAAGCCCGCTCGCCCAAATGCCAGCCCCGCATCCTCCAACTTCACATGTCGATGACGCAATGCATAATCCACAACGGCCTCATTCTCCTCCACCATGATCGAACAAGTGGAGTAGACAATCACTCCCCCGCTCTTGTTCAAAGGACGAGCTTCCACCGAGTCGATGGCATGAAGCAAGAGCTCTCGTTGGATATGACCACAGCGTTGCACGTCCTTCTCGTCCTTTTGAGTCTTGACAGACGGGTCACGCGAGATGACTCCCGTTCCGGTGCAAGGCGCATCCAAGAGGACACGGTCAAAGCCGCCCATAACTTTGGGGAACATGCGGCCGTCGTAGTTGGTGACGATGGCGTTGCGCACGCCCATGCGGTGCAAGTTGGCGGTGACGGCTTTGATCCTCTCCGAGTTCTTGTCGTTGGCAAAGAGTACGCCTGTGTTCTTCATGAGGGCGGCGATGTAGGTGGTCTTTCCTCCAGGGGCGGCGCACATGTCTAGCACGCGCTCCTTCTCTCTCGGGTCCAGGGCTATCACCGGAAGGAAGGACGATGCGCTCTGCAGCATGTAATGACCGGCAAGGTATTCAGGGGTGGCACCAATGGGTACCTGCGAGTCGTATACCTGCAGTCCCACTTTGGACCATTTGGCGATGGTGTCGAGGTTTACGCCGCGGGAGATGAGGGCCTGAGCCAAGTCTCGTCGGCGCGTTTTCAGGGTGTTGGCGCGGATGGTCATAGGGCGAGGGGCCTCGTTGGCGGCAAAGAATTCCAAGGCCTCGTTCAAGGAGAAGAGGGAGAGGAACTTGCCGGCCAGCCACTCGCTGTAACCATAGTACTCGGCGAGATCTCGGATGAGTTGGGAGAGGTACTCGCGGCGGCTGCGGTCGGGCTCGCGCTCTTGAGCAAAGTTGTTGAGCACACGAACTATGGTTTGGATGCGCGCGTAGATAGCGTTTGGATCCAGTGCAAATTGTTCTGGTAGCGAGAAGGAGAGAGAGAGAGAGAGAGAGAGAGGTTAGTAAAGAAGAGAGAGAGAGAAGATAGAGCGAGAGAGGGGACAGAGAATGCATACTTTCTTCTTCCAAATCTTGAGCCGAAGGCAAAACGAATCGTTCGGCTTCCTGTGCGCTGGCTTGCATTTCAGCCTTGCTCTCCTCCTCTTCCTCCGCCATCTTCTGGTCAAGCAATCTCGCTTTCTTCTCAATGCGAAGTTCTTGTTCCTCATCGTCTTCATCCTCATCATCCCAACCTTTGTCCTCAAACTCATCGACATCAGCGGCGCCATCGTCGTCGTCATCACTACCAAGAACAGCACTGAATTCATCTCCATATTCATCCTTTAAGCCCTCTTCATCATCGTCATCGTCACTATCCTCGTCTTCTTCGCTTTCTGCTTCTTTATTTTGTTTTGGTTTCTGTAATGAAGCAAAAGAAAAACAGATATTTAAAAAAAAATAACAAAAAAAAGAATGAAGTACAAAAGAGCGAGATGAACGCGGGAAGAAGAAGAAGAAAGAAGAAGAAGAAGAAGAACCAGAAGAAGAAGAAGAAGAAGAAGAGAAGAAGAAGAAGAGAAGAAGAAGAAGAAGAAGAAGAAGAAGAAGAAGAAGAAGAACAAGAAGATGAAAATGAAGAAGAAGAAGAAGAAGAAGAAGAAGAAGAAGAAGAAGAAGAAGAAGAAGAACAAGAAGAAGAACAAGAACAAGAAGATGAAGAAGAAGAACAAGACAAGAAGAACAAGAACGAAGAAGCAAGAAGAGGACGAAGAAGAACAAGAGAAACAAAAGAGCACAGAAGAGTAGAAATAAACCTTAACAAATCCTCCAAAATTATTGGAAGCCTTCTGTTTTTGCTTTTGCTTTGCCGTTTTTGGTTCCACTTCCTCCTCGTCTTCCTCTTCTTGTGCCCAGCCATTA